>JABWIB010004241.1:35503-52438 GCA_016617825.1 Platyplectrum ornatum
TCGCGATCGAATTTATTCGGGCATCCAAATTCGATCCTTCGTGAATACGATAAATCGCGCACCGGTTCGATTTCAAAATCGTCTCGAATTGGTCCGATTTGTATTCGCGCTGACAATTCGAGGCTTAGTAAATACCCCCCTATGTGTTCTATTTAGTTAACAAGGAATTCACACACTGCTCTGAGCATATGAGGAAATGTTCACATTCAGAAATCTGGATCTGTCCCATTATCAATGATATACTGTGAGTACACTGAGATCATTCAGTGCATGCCATTCTTTGTCCCCTATAGATAAAACAGTCCTAGATCTTCTGCTTTTCTTTTTCACAGCCCTAATTTTATTTCTACCCTTTTTGACGTCTCACATGTATGACTCCTGACATACTGATGTGCTTACGATATTCTACTATAGATGTTCAACTCCAAATGGACAAAAGAATACCCAACAAAGCCTTTCCTAGCCAATTTGAATGTTGGCAGTATGCATACTCTCACATTAGATATGGCAAGTCAGTGAATCAATCTCATAGACCATGGTATTGCATTTCTGCATTGTCTTCCATCCTATTATTTGGTAATATCTTACCCTTTCCCACAAATCAACATATAAGAGAGAAAGAAGTGTGTTATAAGAGAGAAAGAAGTGTGTTACCTCAGTTTTAGATATTCTACTTCTTACATCAAACTATTAAATATATTGAAACTATAGTGCAATGCATTGATTGTAATACAGTATGATTTAGTTGGGTTAGAGCAGTGCAGCACCTCTTGCTATAGCTGGATAAGTTTTTTTTAAAGGTTATTAATTATAGGTTATTATAGGTTATTATGTATGTACTTAAATATAATCAAAATTATAATTTTTTTATTATTGTTTTTACTTAAAAATTTTATAATAAATATAATAAAGTGTATAGACAATGCAAGTGAAGTCAGCATCACAAATACACCACACTTTTTTTCCTAATGCCCAGCCACATAGGATGTCAGGATTCAGGGTTGTATTTAAGTTTTTAACATACAAAAATCTGTACTCTGCTTGTATATAGTAATGTAGGTGTCTATTTAAAAAGAAAAAAAAAATCATGAATGATACGTACCAGACTCGCTTTGTCTCGCAGCCAGCCTGGCAGCAGCATTCACATTATTTAAAAAAACAAAAAACAAACTTACCTGCATCCGATGCGATGCAGTGTTTTTGGCCGGGCCTTGGCTCCACTTCGTGCCCGGTGCATGCGNAGTAGCAGAATTATGGAACTTATTATGGAACCTTTCCATAGAACAGTTCCATAATACACTTCTGCACATGCGCCGAAACAAGAGGCTGAAGACACAGAGCAGGTAAGTTTGTTTTATTTTATTTTTTAGCTTTTTTAAGTATATTTTCATTTTGTATTGGGCAGTGGTGTTCTGGTTCATATGAACCAGGACCACCAATGATAATTTTTTAACGGGTATACGCCGGAATAAGTATCCCAGCGGTCTCCCCACATGTACCCTGATTTTCCTCCCCTTCCTCCCTCTAATAACTGATATTAGAGGGAGGTGAAGGGGGTATCGCTGCCATCTCACCACCCTGAGGTGGGAGGTATTACTGTTAGGAGCTGAGTGATAGATTCCACTCCGGCGGTTTTTACATTTTAATCGCTTCATTTTCATAATGAAGCATAAAAGGCTTTATAAATAGAGCCCATAGTCTGTTGATATACTGCATTACCACATACATATATCAGGATATGCTTATCCTCAAGTTATAGCAATATCACATTTAAATGACCTGGTAACGTGAAGAGTGTCAGGGAGGTTATACCTCAGCTCACATATCTCCCAAAATACGCAAAATTGGCTGATGTTGGAATGTCAATTCAGAAATAGCACTGCAGAAACAGTATACTCTGAGTAGCAACCATAAAACATAAAAATACATGACAGACACGAGTGCAGTTAAATAGGTGTGGTTGGTNAAATGATACCCACTATATAATTATTATTATTGGTCATTCAAATTGATATATTGTTAGATTGGGAGTTGATGATTTGTAATTATTAATGATTAAAAATAAATCAAGTTAAATACAAAAAAATTCACATTTGTTTAAACTAAAGAGTAAATGTGATCACCTAGATATATTTCATTTCACCCATAAAACAATGGAAATAGAAGAGGGGCTCATTTCTAGACATGTCTGCTTGCCTAGGATCAACTGTTTGATTAGGTGTCCTAAAATGTAATTAAGAAACAAATAAAACACCAGTTGCTAAATCATATAGCACGGCATATGCTAAACCGCTATAATCACAAATATTAAAACTTCAAATTAGAGCATATAATTCTATATAATGGCCAATAAACATCCATTATTTTGATTCATGTAAATTCATAAAAGGATTAATCTTTTAATCCCATGCAGAGCAATAAAATTAACTTATCTGTTTAACTATTTCAAGGGATTTTTTACTTACATTAGATGGACATTAATCTGACTTCACAAAAATATCATGTTAATAATTTGGTACAAAAATCAATTTTCAGCACTTTCCTCTGTATCTGATGGGGTATGAGTTTCTCGTGTTTACGCAGGTTTCCTATGCCTGGTGTTTATGATAAAGTATGAAACATAGCAGTATAATATTTGTAAGCCAGTGCAGGGATTTAAGAATACTGGACCAGATAGAAACTTTTGTAAACTGTAAATATTGTAAATAGTAAAGGTGTTGTAAACAGCAACATCTTACCAGTGCTCATGTGGACTAAACTAAATTTCCCTCTGCGGGTACTTTGTACTAAGCGATTACTGTCATAGGTATAGTTCTTAGCATTAAAGGCAGCTCTGGGGGTAGTTTTTTATCACTTTATTTTAGAAAATTAAATGAAAATGAGAAAATAGTCGTAATGAGCAAGAAAGTTTATTTCAGAGCAGTGGTGTAGCTATACTGGGCTGCTGGGCCACTGTAAAAGGGGGGCCTAGAACCCCCTCCGCCACTCTCATCTGTCCACCCCCCCCTTAGTACTCCCAATGTAAGTCTATGGGCGGCATGTGCTGAAGCTGTATCTCCAACCAAGCAATCTACACATGTTAGATGTGATGAGTAGAGAGCCCTTAGCTACCTCTTTGAGNAGCAGACAGTTCAGCTTGTAATGCAATGCAGATATAGCTACAGCTCCTGTCCTGTCTCAAGATATAATGTGATAACCAATCAACCCCCAGATGCCCTTTGGGGGCATGGACACCTGACCCTGAGTAGTCAGCATGAGAAATGTCAGCAGGATCGGTGTTGGGGTTCAGTGGGTACAGTACCCAATAGTACTCCCAATGTAAGTCTATGGGCGGCATGTGCTAAAGTTGTAACTCTGAAACCAAGCAATCTACATATTTGAAATGTAGTGCTATACATTGNATTGTAAGTATATGTCATTATGTTTATTCCTGAAATTCAAACATTTATCAAAACTTAAGTTTTAAACCTCAATACCTGCAATATTAAAATCATAGAGCCTTGGAAAGAAGCCCGGGGTCATATAAGAAGACCTCGGATGACCTGAGATTTGGTTTAAACACTAATATCAAGTGCGAGTTTGCAGTGAGATTGGAAANTGGAGATGTTGCCCATGGCAACCAATCAGATTCGAGTTCACATTCTCCAGTGTGTAAAATGAAACTGAAAGCTTGAATCTGATTGGTTGCCATGGGCAACATCNCCACTTTCCAATCTCACTGCAAACTTGCGGCTTAGTAAATATACCCCTAGGACTCTTACTATGTTCATGATTACAAAAGATTGACATGTAATGTCATAACAGGTACAAGTGCATTGTTGTGCTTTTGTATGTAGAGGGTAAAAATTGTGTAGCTTTATGTTTAATCTCTAAATTGATACGTAGCACTAGGGATCATTGCTTTTTCACTGTTTAAATTTGACTTCCATTACCTACTGACAACTGTATTTCCACAGAGAATAATGTTAAAAAAGAAAGAAAGATTGTTCCCCNAGAGATCCTCATTTGTCCTAATTTATTACTAACCATTCCAAAATATGGGGCATTTTATGTCAACATCCATGTTTTCGTTTTGATTTCAAAATTAATTAGGATGTTTTCAACTAAAATTTTTATCACACATTAAAGGTTTATGCAAAAAAGTCATCATATTCTAAGACGAGAATGAGAAAGTACTAGTCTCATGGCACTTGTGCTGTATCATTTATTACAAAAGCGGCAAGTTAAATATAAATGGTATNCTGCAGCCTCTCCAGGTTATTAGGACTTTAGTTGGGCTAGTGACTGGTCACTGAATCTTTACAATGAATGAATAACTGAGGTGATATTGGCGAGACAATAGTACCCTAACTGTTTCCCATTGAGATAATGATGGATTGGTGTGTCAGGCATTATCTTTCAATTATTTATAGACCTAAAAATTTCCCTTGCCACGCTTGTCCTTTCAGCATCATTATATGAAAAAATATAGATTTTGTTTTCTCATTTCTTCATGACTTGTTCTTAATATAACCATGCTTGTACTGGCTCATGTTCTACTATTATAAAAACAAAATTAAAACCCAAAGGATTCTTACTATACATAAAAATACAGTTATATTTTTCACTTGTGTCTAAATGATAAGACAAATACTAAAAAAAGGGATGTTACGCATTATGTAGTGTATGTTTATATTTATATAAAAATATGATAAAAATAAAAGAAAATAAAATTGTTCAATTTTATGTGCATTATGTAAATATGCAAAATGGTAACATTGGACCAGATCCAGACTTTCGTAAATAGGTAATTTGCATGAATCACTTGTGTTAATCGCTAAATTTGTAACATACGCCTGCTTATGCATGGACCAGATGTTCCTCTTGTATACTCATACATGCATATATACATGCAGAACTTTGTTGAGTACAATTGAATTTCCGTATGGGGGAACACGCTTTGACTTTGACGCATGCTTAAACCACGCACTGTAGGCCATGCTAATCACAGCAAGGGGGCAATGGTTTTATTATGATGCGGATCTTCTTCCTGATCTTCCAGATCTGCATGGGAAACTTAAGGTAGCATGTCCAGAACTCCACACATTTCCCTGATGAAAGGGGTAGTTTGCCCCTGAAACGTTGGATGATGTGGTGAAGTGTTGCCCACAATAAAGTTCTTTTTTGTATGAAGACCTGGAGTGCTACTACTTTGCTTTTGGATGTCTACATAAAAAAATATAATACCCACATCTGACGCTGGGGAAGAGATTCCCTGTTTGAGAAATGGGGTGTTCCTGAAGCATGCCAGTATATTTGATAGCGATCCAAGGAGAGGGGTTAGCTATTGGTGTAGTCCTAATTGTGATTGACTCTCCCAATCATCAGGACTTCGGGGAGACTCTATAGGAATGGAAACTCCAGCTGCTCTGCTCATTAGGGGGTAAATGCTTTAACCTAACAGTAGTGCATCCAGCTTTCATTTAAAAGGACCAGAGAATGACTTAGTACTGTCTAAAATGATAGCCATGCTAATCTCATGCTGGTCATGTGTTCTCTAACTGTCTCTATGCTGGTGCCATGTTTTGGACCCCCCTTTCTCCTTTACAAATACTGGGATTGCCCCTGGGAGAGTCGGTTAATGTTGAAGTTTATCACTGTCTTGTCCCTTGGCAGAAGCAGAGCATTCACACACCCTCTGCTCCAGTACACAAATGTCAGTCTTCTTGCAGGCTGCTGTTTTGCTTTTGAAGATGCCGATGGTGTCTCTGATCCCCTAATCCATTTATCCAGATTCATGAGTGCATTGGCGGAGTACATACACAATAGCAAAGCCCAGCTGGAAACACCAAGTCACTGAGTGCAAGCTGCACACCCACAAATGCCTGACACCACTCTAAGCTGTGTTTCTGCTGTGTGCTTCATAAACAATAGCATGAATGGCATTCACATACTTTATAGCCATTTTAGAAGTTGCAGCGGCCTTGTAGCCTGCTGCAGAAGCACTATTATTTTGATGGTCATAATACATGACACATAGGAGGTTTGTAAGGTATAAAGGGCACCTTTTGCAAGTGAGCAGCACATGTGGATACGAGTGAGTGATGGTTTTAAATACTGAACAAATTGGGGGTTTATGTCACATCATTGTTTAAACGAGCTGCGCCAGCTATGGGTCTGGTTNATATTTTTAAATTGTCTGCTTAAATATAAGCACACTCGTAAAATACCAAAATGGCTGCCATACTATAAGTACATAGCTCCAGGATTTTGTGAAGAAGTAATTATAAGGTGATGTGGGGAATACTAAAGAGATCTCACAATGCCATGATTAACATTTTTATGAATAAAATTAATCACGCATTAACTCAGCAGCTCAATACATCTGAATACCAAATGTTATATACTAACCCCCCTCTCTTGTTCTTACACTCAAGAATTCTGGAGGCAGAATTGACCCACATCAAACACATTGCTACTTGGAATTTCACACTATTTAAGGGGGGATAATGTAATCTCATGCAGAATGGAAAATCATGCCACAATATTATTGCAATGTTTGTATTAACACCTTCAAAGCCAAACCAAATGTTCAAAAGGGGTGCACAGAATGCATGTACTAGGGCTCATGGTACTCAATCCTTTCATGTGTAAAACACTGATGAGAACGAGATGATGGAATTTCAATTAATGTTAANAAATACACAGGAGAAACACAAGCCCTGTTTATAAACACTTTATTGTTAAATTATGTTCATTTGCCTTTTTTTTAAAGCACCCACCGAGTAAAGCTAATTAGGCTTTAAGATGGTAGCTTACCCATTATTAAAATTTCCACTGTGTCAGATAATAAAATGTGATTTCTCCTCTTGTGTTTTTTTTTCTAATCTCCTGCCACTGTGGTTTTGGGATTATTCCAGCAGGCTGTACAAAGGAAAGCAAAGTCATCTGAAGTGTCACTCTACAGCTGTGGCAAAGTAACAGAATTTCCATTTTGTTGATGCTCCCAGCACATGTGGGGAGCAGAAGGTGATATCAAAGAAGCCGTTCTTTTTCAGTTCTGCACATTATTTTTCACTGCTGTGGTGAATCTCTCTGAGCTCTGTGAACCAATAAAACAACGGTCCCTGTTTGAGTTGATATATTAATATTTACTGAGGATTTGCAAGGTCGGGGCTAAATGTCAGCAGATTGCTTGGGCAGTACTGTGGGGAATAATTAAATAACTCTCAAAGCATATCAGCAGCCTAACATCTGTATTAACCTTTTTTTCTTTAAATAGTATGTTGAATTATTACCGTATTTTTTAAACTGGCGTACTGATTTAGAAGAACTTATTACTTAAGGACTATTCTGGGAGAAACTGAATTTGAGAGCAGTGAGTTTGCTAACTTGCTGGCAGATGTTAGTTGAGGAGGTTATGTTGTGCGAATTATCACCAAGCTGTTAGTATCCTCACCTGCTCCTTCAACAATTCATNCTGACTAGACTGCAAAACCTAATAATGTGCTGTAACTCTATGATGTTCATATGATTTGGAACAGTTGCAAAAAACTCTTTTGGGTCTTTGAAATAGCAGAACACATTTGTGCTGTGTTATATGTCTGTCATTTAGTTTTATTTTATTTTATTTTTTTGGAATCTGTCAGGAGTTACTTCCCTCTGTTCATATGTGGCCAAATCACACAGAAGCTTTCCCTTTTTTTTGTTTGCTTAAAGATGACCTTCTTAATCTCCCTGGTGTAAAAATACCACATGGAAATGAATTACGTACTTCTGTGTACATGTCGCACAGATGTGTTCAGATTTTGGAGCTGATGTGCTAGTTTCAAACAACAATTCTGCACAGCAACTAAACAAATGAAAAACAGTTGNACTTCACTTTCTTAAAGTCATATTACTTATTTATAAACATCATGGCCGAAATTTACTAAGCAGAGAGATTGCAAAGNNGGGATGTTTCCCATAGCAACCTATCAGGTTCAAGCTCTCAGTTGATTTTACATATTGGAGAATGTGAGCTCAAATTTNATTTGTTGCTATGGGCAACATCCCCACTTTACAATCTCCCTGCAATCGCCCTGATTATTACATTTTATTTCATACTCGCAAATTATAAAAAAAACATATTTTTAATTATATTTCTAAAATCTAGAAATAATGTTAATAATTTTTGATAATAATGATGACAATAATAATAATTATTATAAAGCCTATGACAGAATCATATACAATGGCAGCAGTTCACAGCTCAAATGTGACTCACTTCCGTGACTCACATCTGTATTTGGAGAGGTGTTACAAGAAAGGTAAGGGGTGAACTAATGTAGATAATGTACAGTGAGCATGTGTAATCCAGACCTCAAACTTATAGCAAGTACTCATAGTTATATGGCTAAACTTTTCCAGCACCCACAGGGCATGTGTGAATCAGAAGAATAAAATGAAAAAACTCCATAGATGTGGAGGCGGTGCATATATGTAGATTTTTCTATGTATGTATGTTTTGCACTCTCAGGGTAAATGCATTGTTATCACTGTACTTATCTTTAGATTGGACATATGGACCTGATTCTGAGTTTCTGACGGCCCAGATTCAGAGCTGCAGAAAACCACAGCTTAGAATCAGGTCCTATACTTTCATATTTATTATGGTGTGGCTGATCATCTACTACAGTGACTATTGGGGGCNACACTAAGTTGCATATTTATGTAATAACTGTTAAAATTATGTTTTGTTTAATTATGTGTGATACTGGCATTTAGGAATGTCTTTTTGTTTTTGAATCTGTTGCTAATACAGAAGATCTAGGCACTAGATTCTAGGGGATGAGTTGGGAGAAAAAAACAAAACAATAGAATAGTGGTAAATTATGCATTAAAATGAAATCTTTAAGTATTTGCTTGCTATAAGTAAGAGCTAAGAATTTTCTCTGACTNCAAAGTAAATAGTCGTACCCTTTACAACATGTTTTGACTAGGTGAAGATGTGCACTCTTTTGGATTGCTGCTCCTCTTTTAGCCCTAATATTTGTTATAATCCCCCCCAACATAATGGAAGAAACAGGGAGACTGGTAGTAAGTTTATATGCTAGTAAGTTTTTTAATAAGCTGTAGTCATTTGTTCACAACCTTTATATTGTTCTTCTATTAGTGGAAACATTGTTCCACTGAAGGTTGACTAGAGTCGTGTTACAATCGACATTTGACAAATGTTTTAAGAGAGCACTTATTAAGGTAGTCATAATATTGTATTTAGCAAGGAGACATAAGGAATGCAAAACAATAGACGTGAATTAAAGAAAAAAGATCAAAGTGACATGTTTTGGAGATTTCTCTCTTCTCTGCTCAATTTNCTCTGTCTTAAGATGAGTTCTAATTGACTACTCTTGTAACAAGCATGTTTCAAATTGTTCTTCACTATGCTTAAAACAATCAATTGTCTGTCATAGCTGAGCAATGGACACATTTCAGACATTCTGCATTGTAAAGGTATTTTGTTTTCAANGGAGTCTAACACACTCAGTTTCCTGAGCTTAAAGGGATATTGTGCTATGTATAAGTAGACCACTCTCACACTTATAGTGAGAAAGTCATGTAAATTACAGCTATACAGTATAATGCAATTATCTTTAAAATCAGAAGGTTGTACACTTTTACACTTTGAACCCCATCCCTACATAATACGATTTTTGTCTAGGTACAAAATTTTGCTGTACCCAAGTTATGATCACATCTTCTTTTCCTCTCAAATGGACAGGGGCAGTTATGTATTCAGAAACCTACCTTATGGCCTACATGCACATCTTTTCTCAGAAAGTGGTGTATAGAGAAGATCTGTACGGGAGGTCCTCAGTCTAGCCTATACTGTACAATTTAAATGCTTCCTCCCACATGTCAGGTACACACATATGTACACACACCCCATATGGAAACATGATCGTATAGGAAAAATACTCCATAGGATCATCATACGAACGCACAGATGATTTGCTCATGTGGCATGCGGAAACCGCCTGCGTTATTAATAAAGTTCTATAAATATTAGCCCATTATGCCTGGAGGGAAAATATAAATATTCTACATTTCATACACAAGTATTTACGCTAGTAATTTGCATGCAAACTAGGAAAATGCAAGGAAACATTTTTCATCTTACTATAGGAATAAAATGAAATGATACGGGTTATGACATTGGATGTAATGTGCAGAGTTCTTCTTTGTATCTACAGACAAACATTTGTGCACACTATAGATTTTACACATACCTGGAGCTGTTCAATGACTACATGAGTCATACACACAAACCAGCAAGTTGAATAGCATTCAACCCTGGTATGAAATCAGTGGAGCTGTGGAAATTATGTTAACACATGCCTTAGCGCTGCTAGTTCATGCTTCTTTAGTTATAAACATTAATCCCACTAATCATATTGATACTTAACATCATTAACAGTTAATTAAACAGTTTCATGTATAATTGACTACTATTATCATTCTTTCTCTTTAAAATGTATAACATTTTGCTATATTAATATAAATTCTTAATTTAACTGTGGTTAATATTTACAGTATATATCCATTAAACATACTACTGGTAACAATTGTATAATACCCTTTTATGGGACAATCATATTATTAAATGTATTTGTAACTAGTCACTAGTTTTGGTTTAAAATCTCTCAGATAATGAGGTATAGCACATTTAATGCATCTGCAGCTATAACTTTTTTATTATTTTTTAGAAGAAACCCTGCTGCTTAAGGGCCACTGAGATTATTGGCAGGGTATATGGGACCCGATTAAAAAAAATGCAGCTCTGAATAGAGCGCAGGGAGAGGGGCATGCCGNATGCTCCGCATCTCTGTGCTAACGTAAAAAGCGCAAAGGCTCAGGATGCTGTCCGGATGCTAGTGTTTCAATACAGCAATCGCTGCGGGCATGAAAGCCGGCAGTCACTGCCAACTTTTATGAGTAAAAATTGAAAAAAAAAAAAATAATAATAAAAAAAAAATACCACACGCACACACATTTATTTATTTGAATCATATTTTTATTACCTTTTTTTTATATATTTTTTTACAGTTAATGAGGAAGGTAATTGTCCATAGGACATTACCTGCCTCTATGCCTCTGCGCTAAGCCTGTCCAGACATGGTGCTGGCTGNGCTTGTAATTAGCAGGGCTCAGCCCCTTGTAATTAGCAGGAACGCCCCTTTTCTCATTAACATATGTCGGAGTCGCAAGGACGACTTTTTGCCCGACTCTGTGCTATTCAGCCAGTTTATAGATGCCTTTTTATAGAAGCCTGTTAAATTATACAGCATCCGGAGCCTCTGTGGTTTATGCATTAGCGCAGGGATGCGGGGCATATGCATGCCCCTCTCCCTGCGCTCTATTCAGATTCAGATACGGCCGCCAAAANCTATGAATCAGGTCCACGGTTTTNAAGGGGATTAGCCCTGTTAATTAGTCAGAAACTTACACCATNTCCTGACATGTAAGTTGGCTGTAAGATTTCAGAAGCTGGTAATTGTCCAAAAGGCTTTGCATGTTAAAAAAGAAAACTAAAAATGTATGTAAAATAAAAAAAACATGTTAACTATGTTGTATCTTTTAAACAAAATTTTTTTTGTTTTTTTTAATTCAATTTCTTTTCTTTTTTGATCATTTTATTGATACAATTGAACTACAGCATCCGGAGCCTCTGCGATTTTTCAAATAGCGCAGGGATGCTGGGCATACGGCATGCCCCTCTCCCTGCACTGTATTCAGAGCACTCTGCGGCCGCCTAAAACCTTGAATCAGGTCCGTGGTTTGTAATCGTGGTTTAATGTGTTATTAATACTGAAAATATATAGGCTTGAAAAAACATGACAACTCATTAACTTTTGTAAAACTTATATCTATTTTAGCTATAGGAGAGAGCTTTCCACAAAGGGCCAAATTTACCAATAAAGAATACAAATACACTTGTTTCAATCAGTTGCATATACTCCTGCCTACTGGCCTTTTATTAGAGACTCATGCAGTGCAGTGAAGGAGAAAGTCTTTGTGAACCAGCAGCTGGGTTTACTTTGCAGTCATCCTAAATGGTGATCCTTTCCTATTTTAATACTGTAATTAGCTTAGTATCACACCCAGCTTGTTTCTGGTTGTTTGGACTGCTTAGTGTAGTTATAGGCAGGGGGTTATTTAACTGTCTCTATAGCTGAGCATCTTTTCACATGGAAAAGAAACTGAGCTTTGAGTTAGTCATTTCTTAGAAGCCTCTAAATTGAATAATGACTTCAAATAGTGGGCTAATTTCCAGTTCAAAACCTTCTCAAAGTGTATGCGTAACCTTTGCTCCTAACATTTGAAAATGCATGTATTCATTCTATATTTGTTCTTTAAAAATAGTTTTTTTTTCTTGGATGGTAAGAACTGAAACTGTTTATTACTGAAACAGTGAAACAAATGATGTGAAATGTCATTGATTCAATGATGCCTTTTGTCTATCCTTTTGGAGGGCCAATTGATGTAGCAGTATACACCAANTTATACATTAATAAGCATGCTTTGTGCCATTAAATTGGTAACACTGTTGTTGTTTGTCTTAATTTTGCTTAACTGCACATTTTCATGTAAAAGTTGACGTGGCATACAAATGATCTGGTCTGCGGATAAGATGGTGCACAGTGCTGGCTATTTTAATGTCCTAGAGATCAAAAGAATGAAAACGTAGAGTAACATAAAGAGTTGGATTAAACTACAATGAAANAGGAAAAAAAGGCCTATTTTTAGCACTTTATTCTCAATCTGTATATTTTATTCAAAGTTCCTTTTTAGCACAGCAAAAAAAGCAGTATTGTGCTCAGCATCTGCACATAAATAAAGGAGGGGATAATATTTGATTTAAAAAATACAAGTAAACTGTAAGTGCCAATATTGAGACCATGTGAAGGCAAAGGAACAAAGCATACTTTCATTGCTAATCATGTTAACATCAAAGATTTAAAAGTACATTTGCCTATTCAGAGGAAATGCCATCACACTTCTGACGATCACATCTGCCACTAATATCATCCGGCATGTGGTCAACTCTCTGTTCTTACTTTTATCTCTCAACCAAAATTTGATGTCATGATTTTAACATCTGATGTTGAATTCAGGTCACTACAAAATAATACAACCTTTCTTTCTGTTCCACTCTCATGAAACATCTATGGTCTGTGTTGGAACACCATAGTTTATTAAGGAAATCTGGAATATATTAAACCTATATAAAACAGAATATATTGATTGAAGATGCACTTATGTAACATTTAGAATACCTATACAGTTTATTGCATGTTATAGAGTTACATATCATAAAGAAGTTTTGACTTTTTTGTATTATCTTTTTATATATAGTGAATACCTGGCCAGTGTGACTGTCAATCCATCATCATCTTCTTGGACCTAGACATGTCCTGCAGCTGGTGCAAATGATTTTGCTCAATGCATGCAAGCTCTGTGTTGTAATGTGACNGTATACATTGTGTGAGTAGAGGGTAGAACGCTGTAATTTGGACTGTAAATGGAGGTTCTGATTGTGAACACCTCTGTAAAAACATCTGAAAATACTAGAAAACAATATTTTTATTAATATTATCATGAAATTATTTTTCTTACTGTATGCAATTTAACAAATTCACAATACTTCAGAAACAATGTCTGAGTTGTTGCAAAGTGTCGTATCCTAACAAAAAGGTCTAAAATTGGGAAGGTCAGCCCACTGGACTTAGGCATGACTTGCGGCTAGTGCAAATATATTTATGGAAACAGTTCTTTTTTTTACATCTGTGTTCAGATCTGGATNGGGTGCACTAGCTTGGACAAATCCTTACTGTAAACTGACTATTTCCCTTATAAGACCTTATTATAACCTGCTTATTTGTCTTGGGGACCTTGTTTTCCACTTATGACTTTTTGGTGCTTTTGGATCATATATCTTGTACATTCTTTCATGGATTTCATAGTAATATAGTGTACAATATAGATGTGTAGGTGAACTGGGATGTGGTAGGCAGTTCAGAGTGTGAAAAAGATTGTGCATTATTGTCCATATGACTTTCTTCTTTCTGGTAGAATAAAANACATTAGAGCAGATCCAGGATTACTCACACTACCCGACTTCCGCACACCCATATTGGTGCTCCAAATGTGCAAGAGTGGATCCCCAGTATGGAACAATGTTACCTGGGTTGGACCTGTACCCCCACCTGCAGGGAGTTATCTCTCACATGGAGAGCAGGATCTTGTCCCTNGTGCATTATGGTGGGCATTATATTATGGTGGGCACATATTTTGGGAATAAGATGCCAAAAACATGGTTTACAATAAATATTTTAGCAATATGCTAAGGAACAACTAAACTATTTACTTGAGTTAAGAAATATATGGCACGTTTTATACGCACCAATGACTTTCTGTTGTGTCAGTAAAAAAATGTAAGCAATATATTTGTTTTCTGATATTGGATAAGGATTTTGTATGTTTTTCTCAGATAGTGAATGCAACAGTATGTACACCATGAATAAGATTTTGTTATACTGCTTAAATTGCACAGTTGAGAGTCACTGTACATGAATGCCAAATCCTTGTTTTTAATTTTTACATTGTGCAGCAATGTCATTCACCCTACACTATAGAACTGGCTTAGCAGGCTATGAAACTGGATGGGAAGATATGTCAAAACAGATGGGAAGAAAAGTGAACCCCCACAGATTCCCAGATGTTGTAATTATTATCAGACAGTTTGGCATATCACTACAAATAATATCACTTCGACATGTGGCTATTCAGTTTTCATGATCAGAACAGCTACAGAAAATGTATTTCTTAAAGTGATGATTGCAGTGCATATGTTACAGGGTTGCAATCTAAATAAATAATGAACTTGAAAACACAAAATTTTAAGTCAAAATTAAAATATAAACCTTAAATTTACAAACCCAAAGGGACCAGGTTGTTTAGTCGAGTGTATTGTTAATACTTTGGTTAGCAATGAGTTATGATGTGGAAAATAATGCTAGAAAAATAAATTACTTATTTTTTAAGTTTTACAAGGGAAGTATGTTGAGTGTATTCCTTTTCATTACGTTTTCCACATCATGTACTTCTGTCATAAGGTTTCCTTTAAATTTTTTATGGATCATGTGCTCATGAATCCCAATACCATTAGGTTAAAGTTATTTTACTTTCTTATACCCCATTCACACTGACCTCTATTACCTAGGCAGTTCAGTCAACTACCCGGGTGTGAACAGTGCTAAAATTACTACCCTGGTTAAGTGTGAACGGTTTTAACCAGGGTAGTTTGTGAATTACCAGGGTAATTCAGCACTGTGAATGGTTTAATTACCAGGGTAATTCAGAGCCACAGCTAACAGCCCTTGTCGTTAAAATCAGATTTACCAGGGTAGTTAGTGTGAACAGGGTATAATTCACAGACACTAAAAGTTGGTCTGAATTTTGATACTGTGACAATTTATTTTGCAGAGGAACGAAAGCAGAGCAATAAATAATAATAGTGATAGGTACATATAGTCAACTTTACTGTACCTGACATCCTGACAGCCAGTTCTCTCTTTCACTTTGGTAAACATACATATTCAATACATTATTTATCTTACCAGACCTGAGTCTGCTCAATGGAACAAATATGACCTGACTATGAATGCAATTAAAAAAGNTGGTACCATTTCATCTTGCCTAAACAATCTTACCAGTCACACAATTCCTCTACTCTCTAGCACCAGCAGTNAATATACTTTAGACCAGTGGTCGAAGTGGAAATGTAGAAGTGGGGGTATGGACAATTAGAAGTGGCGGTATGGAAACACTGGATATAATAGAAGTCAACAGAGACTTGTAGTTTTTCAATTACAGTGGGAGAAGTGCCGGGCATGGTATACCCACGTATACTACACCACTTTGAGTCCTGCTTTAGACAAGAAAGTGAGATGAACACCCCTGACACTACCCTCTTGCAGAAAAAGCAGGGGATAACAGGGCTTAAGCATAAGCATTTTTTGCTAGATTGTAAGTCATATGTGTACCAAGTTTGGTGTAAATTGCTTCAGGCATTTAAGAGTTATGCAGGATTAGTTGTTATCGTGGCTGTCACTAATTAGCATAGTGACCCTGAAAACTATGGATTTAACAATATCGGTTATCATGGACATTTTAATTTTTCACCCCCCATGCTGATGGGGGCTGAACTTAAACAGCATTGGCAGTGTCACTGTTCCAATCAACTCCCCATAAACTATAGATTTAACAATAATATGAGCCAATTTTGATTATTTTAAACATCCCCCCTTCTCACCCCCACCTCTACGAGAGCTGTCTTAGCCCCACAGTATTTTTGCATTTTGTCCACAATTAATCTTGGGATTAAATGTTATCTGGTTACTGTTACTAATAATTTTGGACATTTTCATTTCTAATGAGACACACCTGAGTTCTTAGAACTGAACAGACAAGTAGTCTTCTACTTATCTTCCTTCTGGATACAAATGGGGTTANATGCCCCTCTGAGATCCAATTTTGTGAAAATAGTTGCCCCCTTAACCGGTCAAAAAGCTCAGTGATAAGAGGCAAGGGATAATGGTTATTCACTGTGATGGCATTCAGACCCTCATCCGTCAATACAGGAATGTAATTCTCCAGATTTCTTCTTGATATTTTGTTTTCACTTACCATTGCTGTCTTCCTTTTCTTCACTTTACTGTCCTCCTAACTCAATTTAGTTCAGCACAAAGACAAGGAAAAACACTAATCGCACTCATTCCAGTGTACTACAGAAGCCATCAATCAAGGCTTTTCGTTCTCTATATGAGGTGCAAATATAAAGCAACAATGTAACTGTCATCAGTTGCAAACAGTATTATAATTGAGGGATAAAGTTTTGTAGCCCAAGTCCAATAA
>JABWIB010004242.1:5302-34953 GCA_016617825.1 Platyplectrum ornatum
TAAAGTACAATGTGTCACGAAAAAACAATCTCAGAATCAGTTGGATACGTTAAAGCATTAAAAAGTTATTACCACATAAAGTGTAACATGTCAAAAGTGTAAAATAGGGCTTGGTCATGAAGGACCAAATAGGCCGTGTCTTAAAGGGGTTAAAAAAAAAATTGGTAAAATTTGCAATAAATATTTTTTTTTTACCACATGTGGTGCAGTAGGGAGCAATGTGTATACATCATCCACATGATGCTGTAACATTACCTGGACAGGTGCCGTTCAGACTTTGAGTTACCCGGAAAGGAGCAGGGTGAAACCCTTCTTATTTTCCAGGTAGTAGGCCCGGGCAACACTGCACGGGTAGAAGTTACTGCGCTGTTCACAAAGAGTATACGCACTACCCGGGCAGTTCAGTCAATCCAGGCAGTTCAGTGTGAACAGGTTATGACATTCATTTACCCCCCTGCAATTGAACATGGTTTTGCCCACTCGCTTGTAAGTTCAAGTGAGCAAATATGCTCGAAACATTGGGGCAGGTTTGGGCTTATGTCCCAAATTGACATTTTGGAAGGAGAATTATGTTGTGCTGTGTGATGTAGGAACACTTCAGAACAGCTGGGTTATTTATTCAGGAAATTGCAATATTGAGCGTAGTCCAGTGACACTAATATGCTTCATATACCAATATGGAAATATGAAATCTTTAAATACTGCTTTAGCTCTTCTGCGTAGCATTGTATTGAGCTACATTTCCTGTTTTTAGCTTAGCAGAATCACGTTACAAACACAGAAAATTGCAGTTACATTCTAATAAACTAACAAAATCAGATAAATGTCATCTCAAGACATCTCTAATTTCCCAATCTCATTAGCTGATGTATTGTGAAGGCAATAACACTATTCTGCTATTTTTCTGGAGTAAAAGCATTCCTGTGGTTTGAAATGTGAAATGTTTTTTATGCAAAAATTAAGCTTTTTTTTTGGGACATTCATCATTAGTTTGTAATTATGCTGATATACGTTACAAGATTATAATTTATTTTAATTCAAAATTATATTATTATATTAAAATGATTCTGCTTTTGTATTATCTTCAAAATGTGTCAAGTACCGAATGAGAGGTGAAAAATCAGTAACGTCTGCAGTTTCTGCAGCTTCACTTTTAAGACCCTTATTGGGGCTGATCCAGAGTTACACTTATACCTGTTCTTTAGGTGCCTGTGTAGAACTGAGCCAATCCATGTTGCAATGTGAGGGGTGCATGTGAATTGTAATCCTATGGCATGCAGAGGAAACATTCTTCTTTTGCACAAAAAACCTTACATACTGAAGTTGAGTTGGGAAACCTCAACTCTAATTTGGTTTACACAGTTTATACTTACCTCGCCTTGCACCTGTTTTGCCCGTACTCCCAAACTCTGGTCAGCCCCATTATGTTCTGACGCCAATCTTGTCTTTTCAGATCTTGAAATCTCAGAATCCAACGTTTACACTAAAGTAATCGATGCAGCTTTGTGTGTGAATGACACTCAACTTATAGTCTGTCCCACGCTGTTTGGTGAGAGGCACGCGCCTGACCTCCTTGCTTCTGTGTCAAACATATCATCCAGTAACCTGTCACTAGGACATGTAAGCAGAGCTATGTGCCGCGGGATCATCGAGAACCTCCATTCGATGATGCCGTCACAGCGGCTGAAAGACTCTGGGATTCAGCGGATAATTGGAACCGGCAGCGCCTTGGCCAGAAATGCTGTGTTACAGCAGGAGTTGGAGAGGATCTTCCATTTTCCAGTGGTCTATGGAAAGGACGTAGATTCTGCTGTAGGCGCTGCTATGATAATGCTGAAACAGTAAATGGTTATAACCCTATGATCCCTCATCATGGAATAGTATTTAGTGTCTGTGCTCGAGATTTAGGTTGGCATCCACATCATAAACCTTTGTTGGCTTCTATTTACCTTTTGCAGGATCATATGTTCTGTAATCTGCCTGTCTATGGAAAATGATGGGGCAACCAGTTACCAAGACAAACGTTTCAATTATTATGACCTATACAATGATAAGTAGTATTCCAAGTAATTTTGTAATATTAAACATATCTTTCGATTGGCTTTAGTCAAGTACATCAACATTTTTGGAACAATAATCTATTTTTTTCAAGTCTTAAAATAGTTTTGTGTATTGTTTCCACCTCAGATATGTATTCTATGTAATTGTGTAGCTGTCATTGCATTGAGTTTGGTCCTTAAACGGCTACATCGCAATAGATGGCTCTCAAAGGCATTGTAAAATTAAGGCCTCATAGGTAAAGCAGTGGTGATAAACCATATGTTACCGATCAGAGGAGCCTGGTCAAGAAATATTTTGTGAATTCACTGAAACTAATCAGGTAACTCTAGATTTATTTATTAAACTTTATTATTAATTGGAATATTGGAATAAAATAAATCTATTCTTTGATAAAGGTTACATACATTATACACATTTAAACTTATCAGATGCTGCAGCTCCCAGTGATGCATTTACTGTCCTCCCAGTTAGCCGAGCCTCCCGCATCCGTCTTACAGTCATATGTTGAAGCCACTAATAATATTGGAATTTAACAGAAGCGATGAACATTTCCACATCATCTCCAGCCAGATTGATCGCAAGACCTTAAAAAGCACTTTGCAACCACAATTACTGTTGGTGGTCACATGATCGTGTGGTAAATATTAGATGCAATTTTCCCTTGACAAACGCTGTGGCCAAATCATCTGTACAATTCTTCTTTCCTCTGTTCACTCTTCCATCATGCAAGTGGTTAATAAAAGAGGAATACTTTTCAAATAATTACGTTAGAGGACATGGTTTCACACAACATAAAGAAAATAAATTTTTGTTTATTACGTGGTCTTGAAACTCGATCATATGGAACGTACATTTTTACTTTCACACCCTGATGAAAAGTGTTGTTTTGTTATAAGTCAAATTTACATTTGTAGATGTTGAGTTAGTGAAGCTCACAAAGGTAAAAAATCAGAGCGTCAGATTCAATTCACTTGTGCAAACTGCGTAAGGGTGAAAATTTGCGTCTTTTTTTCCCCGCAGTTCATAGAGCCCTGAGAGAAGGTATAAGCTCAGGATCGGATCCAGGTCCTGGTACCGCGCTTCTGCTTGCGTAAGTGGTGTGTCACGAGCACGCAAAGTTGTTAAGAAACAAATCGTCCATCCTCTGAGGCAGTACTTCCCCTCAATCCGCCCAATGTAGGCAAAGAGGAGGAGGGCGAGGGTGCAGTCGCGTTATATGGAGGGAATGCGCCAGTCTGCACAGGGACTTCAGTTAACTTAAAGACCTCTGTGTGAACAACATATACATGAAGGCCTGGAAGCACTACTTATTGTCAAATGGGGTGATGCAGGAGTTCCTTTGAACACACATATAATAATAAGTATTTTACACATACACATAAAACCCCATTACTCTCATGTTATTTCTGGTAGCACATTGGAGGCTGATAGACAAGTACTTCATGGCCTCTCAGGCAAACCACAATGTTCAAAACTACATATCAGAACCAGGAATCCACAATCAGCTATAGTAGGCGCTCTGTCAGTAGCACAACCTTGTCAGCTTGTCCATGTGTTTTCACAGTTGGTCATATTGTGTTAAAAAGAAATGTAAACAAAAGAATAAATCAGAATAGTTGACTTGTAAATGAGTGTGATTATAGTTGGGGGGACATGTAGACTTATGTCCCCTTACACTCAAAGGCCAATATAAAACAGTTCTCACTGGAGTTTGGTGGTATGCTTACACAAGATTGTATAACCATACCGACTTACCCCTGACTGGCTGGTTAGTAGAATTTATAATGGTTACGGTGTAATCTTTCCAGAAATACATGCCTAGCTCATCATTCCACACAGAAAAGAATTTTAACCTCCTGGCTTTGTACTTTGGTTTGGTTTATGCATTTATTCTGTGTGTTACAGTATGCTATATATTAATGCTATATACTCATTGCCATTACTGTATGAGTTCTAAATAACTACACATGTTAGTAATATACATCAGATACAAAGTAACCTGTCATCAGGAAGACAGTAATGGATATATTCAGTATGATTTGTTTTTAAACTATATACATTATGTATACCTGACCTGATCTACATTATTTATAACACTATCAAGGATTTTCCCTACACATTAGAAGTTCTATTGTGCTGATTCTGTTATTCGACAATCCCAGAATCCTACACTGTCGCCTCGCCACTGACCAAAACACTCTTGCACTTTTACTGTATGTACTGTATGTTAAAGGAATACAAATTATGAATGTTATCATGTACATCATGTACCATCCCATGTGTTATGAGGGGCTGTTTCAACTGCATTATATCCAGAATTCTTGAAAGAAGCATATTGGAACAAATTGCCTTTTATTACTAGCACCTGCTGTCACCTCCGCTCTGTCCATGCTGTCTCCTAGGGAAGGAATGCCAATGAGTCAACCCAGTCAGCACTTTAGGTAAAATGGTCTGCCTAGAATGTCATTCTCGTATAATACACAGCAGCAAAGACGTGACTGGATCCTGGTCTCAGTGGTATGTCATTATGAGAAAGAGAGAGGAGTAACACCCCT
Organism: Platyplectrum ornatum; assembly: GCA_016617825.1. NCBI lineage: Eukaryota > Metazoa > Chordata > Amphibia > Anura > Limnodynastidae > Platyplectrum > Platyplectrum ornatum. The sequence goes on from JABWIB010004242.1 coordinate 9,919, forward strand.
ACTACTCCCCTCCCTCATAGGCAGATATGCTAGCATACGGAAGGTAGTATTTTGTCAATGAGCAAAGGAGGACATTGTGCAAATCATTAATTGGTTGGAAGCCTTTTCTCCTTTGCTCAGTCGATCTTGGCAGTGTTCATCAAAGGAATAGAAAACTAGAAGGTCCCTGAATTAAGCTGCCTCAAACTGAATCCAGATGAATAATTTCATCCAGTGCAGAGGTATTTGTACTTCTGGTAGCACATTGGAGGCTACAGACTTGATGGCCTCAAGCCACAATGTTCTAAACTACATGGCAAGAACAAGGAATCCATAAGCAACGCTAGTAGACACTGGGGCTGATCCTGAGTTGCGCATTGTGCGTGTATAACTTTTTTTGCGTTTTCGCACTGTGCATGCTTGTTGAAGACTGAATCGCCCGATAATGATGCACCTGCGTGCCTCTGTGTCTCCGTGTTTTTGGACACCAATAAATGGGCAGGATATTTTAATGAGAATTTGGGGCATGGCCGATGTGGCGCTTAGCTCTTCACATTTTGTTTATTGAACATCTGCAGCTTTTTGCCTGCGCCTGGGTAGGGATGGTGCGACTGGTATATTTGCTATACTATGCTGATAGTCAGCCTATGTAAAATAGTTGCAGGAAGTCTTCCCTGGCCTGCACTTTTGTTGTGTCACTGGTGTGCATTTTGTAAACCCCATTTAGATAAATGTAAGCCAAAAATGGCAAAATTGTCAAATGTATTAAAAAAATGTTTAAACATAATTAAATATTGCACACAACACAAAAAAAACACAAGTACAAAAAATAATTAAAAAAATATAAAAAAAAAATATTCCAATAAGACGCTAAATTGCGGGTCTGAATGTGTGCGCTTTTTTGCGTGCAATTCATAGTAGTGTATTTTGGCCATGAAACGCAACTCTGGATGTGTTGCACAGCGCATCTACGCAGAAACTGCACATTCTCTGCACTACAACTCTGGATCTGGTCCACTGTGTCAGTAGCACAACCTTGGGGTTGATCCAGAGTTTGGGAGTAAGGGCATAATAGTTGCATGTGTAGACCTGGGCAAAACCAAAAACTGAACTGCAGTGGAAGACAAATTTAAACCTTGAAAACAGAATTAAAGTGGAAAGGTGGAGTTTCCTAACTCCACTCTAATTTACAAATGAAACATAAAACTATGCAGTATGCAATTTTTTAGTGCAAAAGTAAAGTGTTTTCTCTGCATGTAATACAATCAAAATTCATATGCATCCCTCACATTGCAACATGGTTTGGCACAGGTTCATACTTACACCTAAAATAAGATGCAAGTGCAACTCTGGATCTGCCCCCTTGTCAGCTGGTCCATTGGTTTCCACAGTTAGCCATATTTTATTGACAAAAATGAAATAAGAATAAATCAGAGTTGTTCTAGAAGGGTTCCAGAAGGTAGACCTTTAGTGTATCCAGCATCTATAAATGCTTTATGCTCATAGAAAGGGATAACCAGTCTCAAAACAGTTTGCTTATTTCTGCAATTCAAGGCCTGTACTACAGGTAAACCAGATTCCGGAGCGCACTCCACTGGTTTGGGGGCGCCTATTGCGCAAAGCGACAGGAAATTTCAGCGAAACTGTTGTGCAGATCGACCACATGGTCATATATTCACAAGTGACTTAGTGCAGGGAAATTGGCCATTGTAAGTGTAAGAGGGGTCCAGCTCCACACATATCACTGCAATTTCCTTGCCTCTTATTAAATCAGCTTCCTGTTCCCTCTCACACAGAACACAGTTCCCCCATTTTAGGACATAACAATCCAGACCACTCTGCTAGTTATTTCAAATATTTTATTCATCAGGGACTTACAGGCAGTCCCAGCCACATATATATCAGGGCAAGCAACAGCAGCAAAATGGTTAAGAGCCAAAAATAACACAGGGTACAAAACAGAAAACATAAGATTAGCAGGGCTGCGCATTCAACGGGTTTCACCCAACTCCATGGTGAGTGGTCACGAGCCTCCGGAGGCACTCGAACCTCCCGGACCCCAAATTTAGTCACTCCGAGGGTGAATCTAAAGCAAAAAAGTGACATTAGGACAGCAATGCACAATTTTACATTCAACAACACCCCACCTAATCTGACCAATTATCTTGCCCAGGGACCTATACTTCTTCCCTCAAGTGGCAATTGCTATTCTACCATGGTATCCCACTCCAACTGAGTTTTAGTATAACTTGGACATCAATTAGATTAAGCCTACTCCTCCATTGAGACATCTCCTCACTTTGACAGCACTCTAACCACCTGCTGGGCTTAAGGGTCCAGGACGCCTCATTCGGGGAATCAAAGCCTCCAGCTCCAGCTATTCAGACCACACGGCTGCTGTTGACCAAGCTGCGGGGTGAGCAAACTGTGGGTGCTGCTCAAGGGTGTCCAATTAAACACAGCCCTAGATCTTGCAGCTACAGCCTCCACTTAGCGGAATGGCGAACCCTGGCTCTTCTGCCCTGGCCACAACTCTTTGGCTTCCTCCATGTTCTTCCCTGGCCACCAAGTCCTCCCGGGCCAAACCTCTCTACCACAAGAGCAAGACCCTCCCAGTCCACAGGAGAGTGCCAACCCCTGGTCCACCAGGCTTCTCATAATGGGCCTGACTTCATCCAAGTTGGCCTAAGACACATTGCCCCAGAACACTTGACTATGATCAAAGTTGAACTGCTTCTCTGGAGGACACTGCATACCTTCCCTTTTTATGTTATATGAGGATTTTTGTTTCTTTAAGATTTCGATCCTTTAGGCTGAATTGGTAAAAAATTGAAGGGTAGAGGAAGGGGAGGGTATATATACAGAGGGGGAAGCTCTGTGGATTAACTATTTAAGTGCTTACTCTCAGTTAGCCCTGCCTATAGCCACTGTCTAGCAGCGTCCCCCAGATGGATTCAGAAAAACGTCTTTTACGGTGAGTACAAAAATACACTTTTTTTTTTTTTACCTATGTTTGTTCTGCTTTTTCATTAGACAATCATAGTCTAACTTTTATAAATATTACTTTCCTGGGCCAGACAAAGTTAAAAAATTCAATATAGTACAATTAATATATATATTTATATTACAATAGAAGGGAGATAGTTTGTAACTAATCAGCTGTATGTATTAGCCGTATTTAAGCCCTGGGGGGGTATTTTTTTGCTATTTGAACAATTCGTGAAAATTTACAAATTTTATTACTCAACTTAAATTTTAATTTTTATGTATCTCAATTATTTTATATCGAACATTAGAAGACGACACATACAATGCATGGATTTTTAACAGTTTAACAAATTTGGGTAAATGTATTGTTGGGTAAATTATATTATTGATAATAGCTGCACTATTATCATTATGTCCAGCTTCAGTAATAGTGCAGTAGTGATATATTATATCACCATTACATGCACCAACATCGATGTCGATAAATACATGGATTACAAAACATGAATGTCATACAAGGTAAAGGACACAAATCTATAGACTATAGTTAGATGTCATTTCCTGATTGCTGATAATATGCCTATTACCAGCACTGATTGGTCTGATACTACAGTGGTCTTCATTTATTTTCATAGCTACGAGGACAAGACTTGAATTGCAGATTGTGGAAAATCCTCTCAATTTCATTTAATTTTGAAAAGTTGCTAAAAAATTTAAGCAAAACTCCTGTGCACTTACCTGGTTATCATTAGAACACAGTGTAAATAAAACAGGGAATATATGAGGAGCATTATACCTCTCTTCCACTGCATAGTCCTATTCCTCCACATACTGTACATAAATAAGATGCATATTGGAATTGTTAAAGTTCTGCGTTCTGCAAGGACGTTCTGCAAAATAAAAATATATTAATCCATCTTCTTGTTTTTGTCCTTGTGCAAAATGTTATTATTATTATTTAATTATTATAATTATTATTATCATTATCACCATATCTCATTAGTCAGGTGTTATTCCACTTTTTATGATGATTAGTGTATTTGGAATGCATTATGAAATGTTTTTTTAAATAGACTTATAGGATCTATAGTGATCATCAAGCCAAAAAAAAATTACTTTTTATTTTTAAATGAAACACACTGGGAACTTTAACATAGCTTTAGGCAGCCTATTACAATACAAGATGGCAATAAAATGTTCCTTCTATGTGGTTGTACTCATGAACAGAGATTCTAATGTGCGTGAAATCAGTGTATCAGTTCCCATGTTTTCCCATGTATATCTTTGCAGTCTGGAAAGGCTGGAGGGAGGTATTTACTGCTAAATGTGAGTCCACATATTTAGAGCTACCGTTAAAAGCTTTGATAACTGCTGGGAATTGCATCCTCTATGACTATGTCCCAGTCATCACATTATTAGTTATCTAAACCTATCCGCTGTGTGAAATCCAAGCATACTAAGGGGAGCAGTAGCGGAGCTGCCTTGTCCATTGTGATAGCAGTAATTCCACAACATCTAGATACAGCTGGCAATTCAGCTTTGGTCCTGTTGGAGAAAAAATATTGCATCTGCACATCCAATAGAAGATTAATAGAAAGTGTCTTTCCAAGGTAACAACTTTGTATTTCATTCCATTATGTGTATATTGACATATAAAACATTTAGTGAATGTAGTCCCATTGTTATTTCTTGTGTATATTGGAATCACTACATTGGTATTTTCTATCTCCTGCATTAGAATGTCAAATGTTATTATATTTTGTATTTGAAACAATAATAATGGTGTATGAATGGTATTGTGATGACATGGCACACATCATTGTATTGTAGATTGCATTATTGTAAGTGTACAAGATGATGATGAAAAAATATGATGCCCATGGACATTATCAGGATAATAATGGTCATTATAAGAATAAGAACAAAATCAGGACTATTCCATACATACAGTGTATATTGCGATATATGTATATTTCTAGATACAGTAGACCACATAAAGTAGTTTTCTATGTGCAATATTTTTGAAAACCATGCGATCTATCCTGCTTTATTAGCTATTTATACACAATTTTTGTAGCTTAAGTTGAATTCATTAGTATGCAATAAATAATATATAAGCAGGATCATACGTAATATAGGAATGGATTTCTAAGTGCTTCTGTCTCATTAAGGATGAATGAGTATAAATACAAATATGTGTTGTATTATAGTCTCTGATGGGTATTATTATCACTGCTATTTTTATGATTTGTGATAAGGGAGCTGTGTATTTTTAAATTTAGCAATTGTTTTCCATTCACTTACACTGAATTCAAACTTAATCAATGGAAAATGTTTCTTTCTAATTTTGAAAATATATTTTATTACATTATTTCATAGAATACATGTACTGATTACTGATTTAGGATATTTCTTTATATTTATAGTTTATTGGTGTTGCAAAGAGCTGAACCCAACCCTTATTCATTTTCTATGAATTTATGATAACACAAAAGGGCTGAACCCAGCCCTTACTGTACAAATAGCATAGGTTCCACCTCCCACTTACCCACACACTGTATGCATGTACATATGGTAGGTCCTAATGGGAACAAGGGAACAGATGCATTGTTACAAACTTTTGTATGTTTTCTGCTCACAAAAAAAAAGTTTAATGTCTGGATTGGGTCACCCACAGTTTATTAATAAATGTATTAAAACACCAATAAATGCACTTATTTGTTATTACCCGCTCCAGGACTGTTGTTATAAAAGGCACTGACCTTACCATTCAACCAAGCTAAACAGTTCAAACTTTATGTTGTTCATTGTATGTGTTTATTTCTTAAGTGCAGTTGAGACAGGACCTCTCCTTACCATTGGCAAATGCAAGGGGGGGTTTCAAGTAGCCCATAAACCCCCATCCAAACTGAAAAAAAAACTAAAGACGATAGAACACGGGATTAGCACATACTGTATTATATGTGGGGTATATTAGGGGTCTGGAGATAACCCATATAAATTATAATATGTGCCATTACCTGACACCTAATCTACATATATATATATATATATATATATATATATATATATATATATAAAGAGAGAGAGATTTATATTTATATTGAACAACATCTCCGCAGCTCTAGCTCTCAAGAATTTTGAAGCCCCCTCCCCTTAAAAAATCCCATTTGCAACTGCTTCCTGCTACTCATCACTGACAGATTGTAGATCTTATGAGTCTGCTCATTTCTCTGCCTTACTTCTGTCCATTATTCTACATGTATATGGATGTAACGGTGCCATAAGTCCTATTATTAAAGAATTCTAACACTTTTACACCAGCAGCAATAATTTTCTTATATAGCAATAAGCACTATATAAATAGAAAGATCATTTTGCAGGTGTGAAACCTCCAGGAAAACCCCAATTTGGCTTTTACAACAGAAACTATTTCTTTTGCACATACCCTGGCTGGTGTCCTCCTTTGCAAAGGCATCTTAGTGTGAGCATATCTATGTAACATAGAAAGGTTACATAGATATGGTACCCACCTCCACCTACCACCTACCAAGTGCTTCCCCATCCGCACCTCCTATGAATTAGATATATCATGTAATACCCGCCCAGCTACCAAAGAGATTTCATATCCTTTAAGCATTCACAGTTAACTTACCTTTTATATTAAATCATCTGGGCAGTCAGCACAGTAATTACACCACTGCCTACTTGCATGGTTGGCCTTCCATTAGCCAGGGACTACCTATAGTATATGGAAATGGAAGCATGCAAGTATGAATAAGTATGGACAGCCCCTCGATTCGATGTGCCATTGCTGAGGTCTGGATGGGCTGCATCAGGACCGGTGCACATGCACTATATGAAAAAAAAAATCACAAAATTCAATTAATATACATAGAAATAAGGAGTCAATCTCTATCCTGTCCTGTATATGCAGCGATTTTATCATTATGTTACATACATAAAGTAATTTAATTTTGCCAACAAAATTTGTCCTTATATTAAAATTGAATCTTCTTCTTCTTTGACTTAAGCTGGGCACACTCACTCACAAAATTTTTCAGACAATCAGATATCTCTACTCACAATCTGGAGTCCCAGTCAGCTTGTTTCATACACATCTAGTTTCCTGTGGATTGTTTACAAACTGTTCCAATGATAAGTTGCCATTACATGCTCGTCCACAAGGTGGCACGGTGTAGTTATAGGAATGAGAATAGATGCTCTAAATATTGTGTGTCAGTACACACTGATGTTTTCTCCAGATATTAGATATTGTTTATCCCAAAAATTAGATAGCATTGCATGCCATCACATGGTAAGAAGCTGTTAACGATGATTCTGCAGCTTCGTTGGACAGTAATCCAAGATAAGATAACGGCTGAAACTGTTGTTTGATTGTGTGATAGGCACAATTGTCAGCTGCAAAAGCCCCAGTGTGTACCCTGCTTTACTATTTATTTGAATCTATTAATGGCTAGAAATTTAAAAGCGACCAAAAGGTTAAGTACAATTAAGCCTGCAATAACAATTAGATCAATGTCTGGGGACTGCAGTAATTAGCATGTTCTGTAAAATCTGGAAAATACTCAATTCCTGTAAGCCTGAGCAGTAGCGACTTCTGAAATCCATAATCAGAGATATGGGCCTAAATTCACTAAGCGGGGAGTTTGCAGGGGAATTGAAAAGTGGGAATGTTGCCCATAGCAATGGACATTTAGAAGTGGTGGTATGGATATTTAGAAGTGGTGGTATGGACATTTAGAAGTGGCGGTATGGACATTTAGAAGTGGTGCTATGGACATTTAGAAGTGGTGGTATGGACATTTAGAAGTGGCGGTATGGACATTTAGAAGTGGTGGTATGGACATTTAGAAGTGGCGGTATGGACATTTAGAAGTGATGNGGCGGTATGGACATTTAGAAGTGATGGTATGGACATTTAGAAGTGGCGATATGGACATTTAGAAGTGACGGTATGGACATTTAGAAGTGATGATATGGACATTTAGAAGTGACGGTATGGATATTTAGAAGTGACGGTATGGATATTTAGAAGTGGTGGTATGGACATTTAGAAGTGGTGGTATGGACATTTAGAAGTGATGGTATGGACATTTAGAAGTGATGGTATGGACATTTAGAAGTGGTAGTATAGACATTTAGAAGTGGCGGTATGGACATTTAGAAGTGGTGGTACGGACATTTAGAAGTGACGGTATGGATATTTAGAAGTGACGGTATGGATATTTAGAAGTGGTGTTATGGACATTTAGAAGTGGTGGTATGGACATTTAGAAGTGGTGGTATGGACATTTAGAAGTGATGGTATGGACAATTAGAAGTGATGGTATGGACATTTAGAAGTGGTGGTATGGACATTTAGAAGTGATGGTATGGACATTTAGAAGTGGTGGTATGGACATTTAGAAGTGGTGGTATGGACATTTAGAAGTGGTGGTATAGACATTTAGAAGTGGCGGTATGGATATTTAGAAGTGGTGGTATGGACATTTAGAAGTGGTGGTATGGACATTTAGAAGTTATTGTATGGACATTTAGAAGTGGTGGTATGGACATTTAGAAGTGGTGGTATGGACATTTAGAAGTGTTGATAAGGACATTTAGAAGTGGTGATATGGACATTTAGAAGTGACAGTATGGATATTTAGAAGTGATGGTACAGATATTTAGAAGTGGTGGTATGGACATTTAGAAGTTATGGTATGGATATTTAGAAGGAGTGATATGGACATTTAGAAGTGATGGTATGGACATTTAGAAGTGGTGGTATGTACATTTAGAAGTGATAGTATGGACATTTAGAAGTGGTGGTATGGACATTTAGAAGTGGTGGTATGGACATTTAGAAGTGGTGGTATGGATATTTAGAAGTGGTGTTATGGACATTTAGAAGTGAAGGTATGGACATTTAGAAGTGGTGGTACGGACATTTAGAAGTGTTGATAAGGACATTTAGAAGTGGTGGTATGGACATTTATAAGTGGTGGAATGGACATTTAGTAGTGGCGGTATGGAATCACATAATAAAATAGAAGTCAATGAAGATTTGCAGATTTTTAATTACATCAGTGGGAGAAGTGCCAGTATGACATACCCCCGTATACACCTCCACTTCAAGTCCTGCCTTAACCTACCAACCTACCAGTCAGCAGATACATGTTATTTGTATTGTATCTATTTCCTCATTCCATCATCTTTTCTATTATATAATGGGGTTTATTTTTATATCTCTAAAGGTTAATGAAAATGAAAAAGATGGGAAGTTCATCTGACCTTGAAGAGACAGATCACACTGAGGAAACGAATGCCTCCGCCGATGAGTCTCATAGTGATGACAATAATCTACATTCACATGAAACCAGTCAACACTTTAAGTTAAAACATTCCAAATACGCCATTTTTAGTTCACCTAAAGCTAAAGGGCGTCGGTTTGGAAAGACAGACTCAGAGCGGGAGATGGCTCCCATGGATTCCGTCTACCAGATAGAGAGTAAGGTTATGTCCCCGACCATTAAATTCCATGTTCATTTAGATAAAGGAAAACATTGCAACCAGCTGACCAGGTAGGTTTAGATCATGTTTGGGACTTTAAATGTTTAAATGATTGTGTGTGTCTTAAGCATGTGTACTCACAAGTGTATCCTAGCTTTAAGTTTCTAGTAGAACAATGTAAAGTATGTAACAGCTATGTAATGTAACAGCTATGTAAAGCTGTTCTTACACTACAGTTACCAGATTTATTGGGACACTTCTATACAGCAGATAGCAGATATCTCTGGACAGAATATGCAGCATGGAAAGAGCCACTATGTTATATTCTCTGTATTGTTTTCAGCTGGTGATTGATTTGGCACAACAATCAATAAATCTCTGCCATTACAACTAATTTGGAACAATACGATTTTGCGTATTGTAAATATCCATATTCGCAGTCGCACAATGGTAGGGTTCTGAATACGTAAGTTTAATACGTGCAAGGAGAGAGTTCCAGGAAAGTGCATTAATAAGTTACGTGCAGTAAAATGGCCTCCTGTATGATTCTGCTGATTTAAATATTAAAAATCTATGTATGAACTATACCAACCATTAATTTAATAAAATGAATACATTGTGGTGAAATCAATGCACTACAGTACATTTTTTAATATAAAATAGGCTATATAAGGCATTATATTATTGATAATTATAAATGAATAATTCTAATGCTTTGTCACATAGCAGAAATGGTTACATTTTAAATTTATATGATTTTTTTTTACATAAAATGAATGAATAATTTCGAATGATAAAATTGAAATTTATGTATGTTAAGAAAAATCTAAATCTGCATATTTACAAACTAAAAGATTTGTAAATGCATGAACATCCCTTCCAGACGATAATGAATTGGAATTTCAAAATGATCAGATTATAATATAAGCTGATGTTTGAAAAATTTATTTATACCACATACTAGAACAATTATTGTGCCAATAATTGGTGAATTGGAACAATAATCGTTTTAGTATAGCTTTATCCATTGAAGTTTATAACCATCTCTAGACATAACCAGATATCTAAATACTGAATTTATTTTTATTACTGTGCCAGACAAAGTTCAAGTGTGGACTCTACAAACAGCTGCTGTAAAGACCGGACATTTAAACTCTATGACCGGGCCAGGATTTTCGACGCTGTAGCTTATGGTGACTGTGATGAATTAGACGATCTTCTGGTTTACTTGCTTCGAACTCAAAAACGTCTCACTAACCCAGAGTTTAAAGGTAACACATTGAAATAGCCTTCATATCTTGAGATTAGTGTAGTGTCCTGGGAAACAACTGAATTCTGGTTTTTATTCCACAGAACTGGAGACGGGGAAAACATGCTTACTGAAGGCTATGCTGAATTTAAGTCATGGTAAAAATAGCACCATTCCATTGCTACTGGACATTGCAGAGAAGACGGACAATCTAAAAGAATTTATAAATTCAGCATATACAGATACCTATTACAGAGGTAGAGTATATTCCTCTTCCATATGTGTCACATACAGTCTTTTACTCATTGTACCTCATCCATCCTCTAGCCTACAAATCATTTCTTGTTCTGCTATTATGCCCATTTAGACTATCCCTCATCCCTCTACTAAAACACCCTACTGAATCTTATCCTACAACCACCTTATCCCACAATAAAAAAATATAGATGAGTAAAAAGACATTTAAATAGTAGTTTTAAAAATGAGTAAACAACCCAAATTAGTTGAAATCTGTAACACAGTGTAGGCTTATGCTCTTTCATGTCTACCAGTAATTGTATATATTTAATGAATAATATAATATATTTTGCTATAGTATCTTACTGATTTGGCCTACAAAATGCAAATGGTACATGACCCATAGAATCCCATAAAACCAAGGGGAACCCTTGGAGGACACAATGGGTCTTCAGAAGACTTGAAAGTCTAGAAAATGATAGGGATAAAATATCAAATTATAATGAAATATCAAAAGTAAATGATGAAATCGAACATTGGTCACTTTCTAGCTTTTCATTTAGTTATTTAAGTTTTTTAATAGGTTTATTGATTATTTTAGGCAGAACTTATAAAACCAATTTATTTGAAATTGTGCATAATATATTTAGAACTTATTTGCTTACTTTATTTATTATTGATGTATATCACAAATCTTAAATGAATTTAGTAATTCAGTTATATCTGGGGTATTTCCCTGAGAAATGAATGCATTTCATTGCTGTAATGTGTTTTTGTATACTGTGTATGTGGTCAACCATCATATAAATAACATATTCATACATTAATGAAGCCATCAAGAAACCAACAATCATTCTGAAGACTCTTTAGCACTGCACCCTGATGAATAAGAATGAGTGAGTAACTGATGGGTAGATTTACTGGTGTTTATCTTAGAGCTGGTTTCATTTACAAAACGTATTGTACATTTCTTTTGGCTAGTACAATGGTTCTTAACCTTTCTGAGCTAGTACCAGTCACCCATTATATAAATAAGTATCAATTCACGTATCATGTAGATACATGTTCAAGGCACCCCTAAAAAATGAATTACCAAGGAGTCCCATTTTTTTAAATAACTATTTAGATAAAGACAGAGATACTTAAGGTTGACATCAAATCTTGTGCAGCTCCTATGTGCCACCACATCTGAAAAAAACATTCCACGGCACCCCAGTAAAGTGTTGCAACACCCCAGGGAGTCTAGACGCACAGTTTGGGAACCACTGGTCTAGTAGATTACATACAATGATTGTTAGAATCTTACCGATTAATGTGGGAAAAATCTTCAAATCAACTTTAAAGAAGATTTATTATCCCTACCCCTAAGTTGCTTGATTTAGGTGCTATTGTAGTTGTATAATCAATAACAGTTAATTATGCAATTGAAATAATCTCGATGCCTTTTGTTTGTTACTGTTGATGCTATTTCACAGATTGTCCTCAATGTTGGAAATTTGGTAGAAAGGAGTGAGTGTGTTTAATAAATGTTCTCATCCATTAGTTACCAGAATGGCTCAGGGGTCCTGTGTTCATTTCTTCATGCATTAGGCCAGACTGCTCTGCACATTGCCATCGAAAGACGGAACATGAATCTAGTGGAACTTCTGGTTCAACATGGAGCCGATGTCCATTCAAGAGCAGATGGGGAGTTTTTCCGGAAGGCCAAAGGGAGAGCTGGCTTCTATTTTGGTGAGGAGTTCTGAATGCAGCTATTTAAAAAAAAATTATATTTTGGGAATCAAAATTTTTTTTTATAAGCTTATATACTGGTAAGATCTTTCCAGCAACAGTTGAACCTGAAATTCATATAAACTCTACCATCTTGATAGTTAAGTACTGATTTGTGATTGGTGTCAGTTTGGCAAAAAAATTAGACGCAAAAGTGATAATGGATTGTTGGAACCAGTTGCTGGTGCTGGTTTTGTGCAGATCAGGGATCAAAGTGGTATGTATACACACCAATATTGTATACCTAAACTTTTTCTTCCACTAAGATCTGCACCCTCATGAGCCCAGTCCCTCAGGACCCGTGATTTTGTGAATGCTCCTTGCTCCTCCATACCCCTACTTATAAATACCCGCTTCGAGCCCTGGTGCAGATCACGACACACAAGTGTTTTCAGTGATATGTGATAAGTGCGTACACTCTGATAATCATGTAGAATCGTTTCTAAGGGCATCAGATAGTTTGATATGGTTTATAATTTGTTACTGATCACTGATGTAGCAAAGAACAGATGGTAGAAAGAAAACTAATCACAGATAAATTGTGCATAGAATTCACACATAAATTCTGATAGTAATTAGTGAAATCATTAACTATACTTTATCATAAGAAATTGTAAATGTAACCAGCTTTGCAAAGGCTGCTATCAGAAATGATGTGACTTGATTCCGAAATATGCAGGTCCACAGGGCTCCATCTCTATATGATTCCACAAAGTGTGACACCACAAGGAGGCTGAGCATGGCAGACCTGCCAGAGTAGTAGTGAAATTATGCACATAAAGGGCTTATTGTCAGGATGCGCTTCCTGTGGACTGGTCTACTGTTGCAGACTTCCACTAAACAAATGTGACTGAAAGTGGCCTGACAATAGTATCTGTGGCACATGTTATGTGTTATGTGATAGCTGATGGCTGCCCTGTTCTTATCAGGACCAATCCTGTATTAATTATAAGAAAACCTCTTTCCCATTCCTATTAAGACTCCTATTAATAAATAAACAATGCTAAAATACAAAACTAAACTTCTCAACATTCTGAAGGCTTCTAATTACAGAATGATGGATCTGGCCGATCCAGCTCCATAATGGAATTACATAGCATGCGTATGTACAGTTGCAAAAATTCCATTTCCATTTTTTAATAAGATTAATGTGTGCTTTAATTCAGTTAAATTGTGCTCAGAGGTTGAAAAAGTAAAAAGAGCATGTAATATGTTGCATAATTCTTGCACTTGTGTCCCCATATCAACATTGGATATACAGTATAATGTGCTCTGGGACTTAAATTTACTAAGCAGGGAGATTGAAAAGTGGAAATGATTCCCATAGCAACCAATCAGATTCAAGCTTACATTGTCCAGTATGTAAAATTAAACTGAGAGTTTGAATCTGATTGGTTGCTATGGGCAACATCTCCACTTTTCAATCTTCCTGCTTAGTAAATTTAGCCCTGTAAACTGTGTGTGGTTTCCTTTTTAAATAATTGAAATCCAAACAAAGTCATGAAGCCAGTGGAGTAACTATAGAAACCAAGGTTCCATAGCAAGTCCAAACACCCACCTCCAGTGTTTCTTACGTTGGTGCAATATGGCCACCTGCCATGCCCCTTCTCTGGGACACAAAGCACCTGCACATGTTGCACCCATACCACTGCATGAAACCATTTTTATTGCCCATCTATTTATCCCTTTATATTATCAAGGATTGCTGAGAATAATGGATATGTCTTCTTAATATTTATTTATTAATATTTATTAATAAAGTAATATTTCATTATTGTATTATTAGGGGAACTGCCTCTGTCTCTAGCAGCCTGCACAAATCAAATGCAAATTGTCCAGTATCTACTACAGAACCAGTACTCTCCAGCCAATATCGAGGCCCGGGACTCTTTTGGAAATACAGTGTTGCATGCTTTGGTTGACATTGCGGACAACACAGCAGAGAACACAAAGTTTGTTACTAAGATGTATGGAGAGATTCTGGTGTTGGGTGCACAGATTAAGCCGTCATTGCGACTGGAGGATATTGCAAATAAGAAGGGTCTAACTCCTCTGACATTAGCAGCTAAAACTGGAAAAATTGGAGTAAGTCACTGAATCTGAAGGGGAAACAGTCTCTACATTATGTAAAATGAGTATGAATGGGATATGATTGCATTATTTGAAAGCGTATGTATGTTCCCCACCCATGCTACTGTATTAACATCTTTTACATGTATCTTCAGACCCATGCTTTTATATGCTGTACCTCATTACAGTCCTTTCCAGTTGTACCACCAGACAGTGGTTCACCTATCACTGGTTGAGAACCTCTGTTCCAAACTAATCTGCAATGTTTTATAGGATAGTGAAAAAGGTAGGCCATGGTATGACTCTTGTGGTATATCATGCCAAGTTATTTGGTTCTAAAATCCCTTATATATATATATATATTTATATCCTACATACTATTGCATGCTCCATACCTAAATAAGTTAATAAAATTTAAACTCCCCATGGCTGATACCATCCCATCACCCATTTGAATACCACCGCAACCTTTTTCCCAACAAATCATCGACTCCATTTTCTTTGGGTATAAAACTCTTTTATTATTAATATATAGATAGCTCATTATTTATTTATTTATTTATTCTTATTTGTCAACAAAATAACAATCATTCCCCTTCGAACCTTATTTGATGGGGGCATAGAAAAAAGCAGATGCATAACTCATTAATTAATTAGCTTATACAAACAAATGCATTATAACAAACATATCTATATATGCCCAACATTGCCCATTGCCATGAGTCCTTATATTCCTAAAGGCGTACCCGTACGCTTAACCGCCCAGGTTATAACCGACTGAGAGACCGCCCTCCTCTTGACGAATCTCCCGACTGGGCCGAACTTTATCCATTCCATGACGAATGGGCCTATCCTACTTAACCTTACCAACTGACGAACCTGGTCTATGAACCCTGCACCTGCTTTTTTACCGCCTAAGCAAACTTCGTGAGCCATACACTTCCAACACAGGGAGGGTGGCCGGGGGCTCTCAGCGCAGATCAGCCTCGTGGTCTTGCCCTGAGTCTGCTTTTAACCCCTAGCATGACCGCCCCTTTTCCTGCCACATCCAATCCGGTATTTCTACCATGCTGTGACTGGGATGGGCCAGCCAGCGGGTTTAACCACACTTGGGTTACATTCTTAACCCCGTGTTTACTTAAGTTAAATAATAATATTTAAAGTTCCCAGCCAGAAGTCTGATGACAGGCCAAGTGTCCTTAGAAGTAGAAGTGAAGTAGAAGATTACTGACATGCGATAGAGAGGAGGATCATCTATGCCCTCCTGCCACTAATGATGCTATGCTTTACCACATAGGTATATATAAACTCTGGAAGTACCATCCAATATTACACTATAGTTGCATCAAGCTTTGTCTTTGCCATTGTGTAAAATCATATATGCAATAATGTAATATATATAGCTCTTTTGTATTTGTCATTTTAGGTTTTTGCCTATATTCTCAGGAGGGAAATAACGAATCCACCAGAGTGTAGACATCTTTCTAGAAAGTTTACTGAATGGGCATATGGACCGGTCCATTCTTCTCTATATGATCTCTCTGGTGTAGATACCACTGAGAATAAGTCAGTGCTGGAGATCATTGCATACAGCAGTGAGACACCGGTAAGTAATGTACAACTTTTATTGAATATCCTTAAGTAAAGAACAGAATGAAAAAACAAGGTTTCCATCACAAAATGTTTAGAAATAGGAAATGATAGATCTAGAGTACGTTTAGGGTTACACGGAATAAAAGTGCCAGACCAAAAGATGAGTAAATTGATTGCATTTCCAGCTAGAGAATGGAACTACATGATTACACAAGGGTTAACTGTGATGCTATTTTGTCAGTATCATTTCTCAATCACAGTAATGCACAAATAAGCCTAAATGTATTAAGCAGTGAGATTGCAGGAAGATTGAAAGTGGGGATGTTGCCCATAGCAACCAATCAGATTCCAATCAGACTAGGAACATAAATGCTCAAAATGACACCAAAAAATTTCACTATATTTAAAAACTATTTAAACCTGAACCTCTTCACAGGTTCTGCTCATGTGTCTCTCCTTGCTTCTGCATTCTATCTGTTCCTCTAATGTGACCTCTCTCTCGATTATCCTTTTCTCCCACCTTGCACCACCATTGACTCTTCCTCCACTCAGCCCTGTCTGCTCTTCCGAGCTGGTCCAGAGCTGCACATGTGCCTTAATACCAGATGCATAGATCTGGAGCGCATGCAGGAAAATGCGTGCAATGGTGCCCATGCATCTGTTTACATACCCAAATGATCTGCGTTATATTTAAACGGGAGCTTCTCTCATTTAAATAGATGCAGGATGCTACCTGCACATCTGCTGTACGCTTACACCATCTCAGCGATGGCTCAAATCAGAGATGTATGTTTTCCAAGTTGTTTTTTTTTATATATTTTTTTTATTTTCAATAAATTAAATTGTTTTAAAAATGTGTGTGTTTTGTTTTGTTATATATCCCGGACACTGCATGCGCTAACTGCATGTGGGTAACACTCGGTCCTTCTTCTGATCTGACTTCTTTTGTTCTTTCCCGCCCTCTCCTGTCCTGTAAGTATATAGCTCATTAGGTTGTAATTAAAGATAGGGTTAAGGTTAGGTTTAGTCTTATATTGTAGCATCTGCATACTACTATATATTATTGTGCACTGTGCTATTCTTCTTCTGCAGAACCGCCATGACATGCTTCTGGTGGAGCCACTAAACAGACTCCTGCAAGACAAGTGGGATCGTTTTGTCAAACGTATATTCTACTTCAACTTCCTGGCCTATGTGATATATATCATTATCTTTACCATATCTGCCTACTACAGACCAGTGCAAGGGAATGTAAGCACTGTTTTTATTGTCATTGCTTTTGAGAAAAGTCTTAATTGCATTTCTCCCATTGAAAAAAGAAATCATTGAATTGTTATCTATAATTTGTTTAAAATATACCTCAGATTCAGACTTAAGAAGGGTACAAATCAGAAGTATTCTTACATATTGCAGACAATTAGCTGATTTGTGAGGTCTCTACTAGATCTGCAGCTGCAGGAGGTCCCTGTCTGTAAACAAGCCCAGAAGCGTTTGCTGCAATAATATGCTGCAATTACATACTCATCCACAAGGTGGCTCTATATTGAATTATCAGACAGTGGTGGTCAGAAATATTAGAAATGCCCAAATCTAAGCAAACAACCACAGACTGCATAAAACCATCCTACAGCATGTTTGTAGAATACACACTGAACAAATGTTGGCTGAAATGTTCTTTAATCGTATGACTGGCACAATATATTCTTTCTGATGTGTACCCAGCAATAAGTGCTTTCAAGGGTGGATCATGACAGTGTGGGATTTGTATAGTGTGTATGCAAGGCGTGTGGTATTTAAAAAGTACAGTGCAGTGTCCTCCAGACTGCCACACGTCTATATTTTATGTGGGGACATTGATAAAATCTTAAGACCCTGCTATAGTATCTCCCATGCATTCAAGGTTAGTGGTCCTCTCTTTCCTATGCAGGACCCAGCTTCGGATCTCTGATGTCCTCTGTGTTTGATCTAGACTGATGTGATTCTACTTTTTGTACTATTAATGATCCATTTTTGTCTGTGTTCCTCAGCCTCCATTTCCTGTAGACAGTAAGCTACGTGCAACTGGAGAAATAATTACCGTGTGTGGAGGAATCTATTTCTTTATTAGAGGGGTAAGTCAATATGATGCTAACTATTTACGAAATCAGGCATAGGAAATCAGTGGAAAACTATTATGCTTAGATAGGTATTAGCTATGCCAAGACCGTTGTTTTGTAGCATGTTGGGAGTTTCAGTTTCATAACACCTAGGCCTAAATGAGATTCGAGCTCACATTCTCCAGTATGAAAAATAAAACTGAGAGTTTCAATCCCTGATGGTGGACCTGCCCGATGCAACCACAGTACTTACACTACTGACTACAGATAGAGATGTGCTTATCCCAAACCTTAGATATTATCATGTCAAGCAAGAGAGCTTGGAAATAAATATTTTCATGCTGAAAAAAGCAATCTGAATTATTTCCAAAATGTGTATATTTTGTAACAAATTCTTATAGATGGCTTTTTAAAATAATTTTACATGATATAACAGAACAGTTTTTGTTGTCCTCTAGATTCTGTACATCATGCAAAGACATCTGTCCCTGAAGACCGTACTCATTGACAGTTACAGTGAAGTTTTGTTGTAAGTATCTCATGTCTACTTGATGCATAAGTTACTTCTTAGTTATTCAGCAGAGGTGAATCCTTGACAACACTAACCACGTGAGTGAGGCATGACCTGTGCTGGAACATCCTTAGCAAGAAACCACAATGTGACATGGCCATGTCATGAAAACAAAATACATTGGCCGAAACTCATGGTGAACACCAACGTATAGAGAAAGCTGTTACTCTATGTAGCTATCTGTCATTATATTTATGTCATTATATTTTTATTATTGCAGTCACCAACTCAATGAAAAGACAAAAAACAAAGATGATGATGAAGATGGATTTAAAAATTTTATTAGGTCCTGATTTATATAAGTGTCAAAAATGTAGAGAACATTACAGGGAGCACACGCAAATAACAGAGTTGCAGGAATAATAATTAGATTAATAGACCTAAATTAGACACATATTTTCACAAATGTAATATTGTAGCAGTGGAGTAACTACCGAGGTGCATGGCTGGTGGCTACTAAGGGGTTCGGAGAGGGAAAGGACAGCAGCTGAAGACCTTGTATCCATGAAGAATACACCAGTCAGGAATAGAACCAGCTGCTGTTCTTTATAGATAGCAGGCAGAGTGCTCATTATATATTATGGCCTCCTCCTTGTAACTGATTATTAAAGGTAAGCAGTAAAGAGTGCAAACCATTGGGAGCATGGTTGTGTCTCCGGCTTTCTAATCTGTCCCCTTGTGTGTCTCTAGCTGTCCAACCCCAACCTATAACTTTAATAAGCTTAAACATTTTCTGCTTCTCTCTTCTGCAAAATTGAAAAATTGATAATAAAACTTTTCTGACTAACTTGGATGTCCTGGATGCCTTGCCAAGCTGTTCCTGATTTCCTTGTATAAACAGATGTGGTTTGCTCGGTATTACACTTGTTTTAGGAATTTTGAACCATGCACCAATCTCATCTTCATTGTCTTTTTTGTGTTTCCAGTTTTGTTCAGTCTCTGTTACTTCTTATCGCCACGTTCCTGTACTTTATCGGGAGACATGAATACGTAGCTTTCATGGTCATATGCTTAGCGTTGAGCTGGATCAATGTTTTATACTTCACCAGGGGCTTTCAGCAAATGGGAATTTATGCAGTGATGATTGAGAAGGTCAGTAATATGTGCGGTTATGTTTATTAGTTTCTTTTGTTATTGTGTTCATATTTGCTAAAGTTTACAATATAATGTCCATACTACAAATGACTACACTGCCTTCAGTTACCATATGAATAACGGGAACAGTTTATAATGTTTCCATCCCCAAGCCGTAATATTGTTAATTAAAATGAATTATGACAGGTTTACATATATAGGACCAGATGCAGAATCCCCTCCCCTGCGTGTGCATGAACGCTCCAGATGTTGCCAGACAGAGTAGCAAGCACCCAAATTTCTGCCCGCCTAATATACGGCAGGTGGGTGGTAGATTTAAATTAGGGGTTTGAGGAATATTATGCCGTCAGCAGTCACAAGTGACTTTCTGCACAAGAGAGGGGTATGGCAGGGGAGGGGTATGACACTCCCCTCTCCCACACAAACACACTGCTCTCTGTGCGATTGGAGAGCAGGATCCATAGTATATATAATACAATTGTGCTACGTTCTTCATAAACAGTTGCACTAGTGTATTATAAATGTCTATATAAAAATATATTACATTTTTTTTACTGCATTTATAAATGATTACAATTTCATACATTACCTATAATAAAACTGTGTTTAATACTTAATACTGTAATTCTGGGATTTATTTCATGCATAAGTGGTGTTGAGACTGCTCCATGGTCCTGGGATTTAGTTTTTTTTTTGTTTTATTTTGGTTTTAGTTTTTTTTCAATAGAACAAAATGCAGAAACCCTGTCCTGCCCAAGACAAGGAATTGAGTAAAAAGACCCATTTCCTGAAATTCCCAAGTTTTGTGTGTTAATATAAACATTCTCTCACATTCTGTCTCTACATAATTGGGGTAGACAGACATTTATGTTTCTGGTTTTCTTCTAATTTTTAACACTTGTAAGTAGACAGGAATATTCACAATATTCACAATATTCTCACATATTCACAATATTCTCACATATATATTATAGCTGTTATAACATATCTAAAACCTCAGTTGTTCATATTCATCAAACAATATAAATGTAAAGATGATATTTTCCATTTTCCAGATGATACTGAGAGATATGCTTCGCTTCATGCTTGTCTACATTCTGTTCCTGATCGGATTTGCTGCAGGTATAAATTATTTACTCTGTGGTTAGTTTTCTACCATTTTGGATAAAGACCTATTTACCTCCAGCTGAGGCAATGTATTTCTATTATTCGCCTGTACACCTACGTGCCCATTTCCTGGAGTTACTTGTCGAGGACATTGATTCCTCCTTGTATTGCCTACAATGGCAATAATAAATTGGCCAATGTTACAGCTGACACCATAATATTGACTGTATCTTTAAAAAAAAATGAATTACCTTGCTACTGCTCCTTCCTGCTCTCTCCTCCGTTCTGTCCACGCTGAACATTAATGCAAATTCAATACTCAGAACTCAATGATTTGGATTCAGTGTATTTTGTAAATAAATTAAATGTTCCTAAATTCCATTTCATAGAGGATCACTGGCTTTTCTGCATTCTGTGTATTCACATCCATCTGTCCTACACTCACAGCACACTGCTAACCACACTTATGAGAAATGATACAATAAGTATATTCTTGCTAATTATAAAAACATAATTTTGTCATTTATTTCATATAACATATTGCCACTGTGTATGTACTGACGTTCCCAGTTTCCCCATTGTCCTGCAGCACTGGTGACGCTGATTGAAGATGGAGACAGTTACAGTAAGAACGAGACCAGTGCTTCCTTCACAAAGCGTTGCTGTAAAGCCGACCCTGCGTCTTACAATAATTGGTACTATACCTCCCAGGAGCTCTTCAAGTTTGCCATTGGAATGGGAGACTTAGAATTCACTGAGAACTACAAGTACAAGACCATATTCATCTTCCTCCTTATTACCTATGTTATACTCACCTACATCCTGCTGCTGAACATGCTCATCGCTCTCATGGGAGAAACCGTGAACAAGATCGCTCAGGAGAGTAAAAGCATCTGGAAGTTGCAGGTAGTGTAGCTCTTCAGATACATTCCTTCATCATTTTATGGTTTTTGTGTATTTATTTTGACATAAACACGTACATACACACGTCACTTTGGACCAGATCCAGCCTCATAGAATATGGTCATTTTCCTATTCCATAGAGCCTCTGGATCCAGACTTCCGTACTGGAAGTGTTTCCACTGACTTACCAGTCATAGGACAGTATGCAGACTTTATAGCACTCCATACTTTGAGTGACCCGTACTTGGAAATCTTAAAGTAGGGGTCCATGACCCCATCGAAGGCTGGATCTATCTGGGATTCATTATTGGATCTTATTACTGCTGGTCTGGAGGCACAAGCCTGGATGCCATCCTTTGTCTGTATATCAAGGGCTTGGGTGAATACATGGAATTATGCTACCCCTTAGCAGTATATTTGACCCTTGATATGACCCTTGTCTATTTGCTTAAACTCATGGTGAACCTCCCTTTTCTTTAACTCTACATAAATATATTCAGATGTTATATTAAGCTATGCAAGCTTAATAGGTAAGTTTTATTCATATTATTATTAGTCTAATCATATTAGATGTGGGTAACTTTTCACTCATTCTTGTTGAAAAATATAGTGCACAGCTATATGTACAGTACAATTAGAGCTTGAAGTGTGTATTTATAATAGGGGTATCGAGGAGGAGGGTATCACAAAATTGGGGGGCTAGATGGGCAGGGCTTATACACGGGAACAGAGCTTAGTGGGGGAAACGTGACGGTATACCATAAAGNTGTATACAGGTCCACTTGTGCAATATTGTAAACCTTGATAATGGATATTAAGTCTGTATCCACTTGTGTTGGCTGCATTCCTAAACCAAACACATAAGAGCTCTGATTGTACATTGTGTAGGATGATGCTCACATAGGGCCAGATTCAGCTTTTCACTCTCATGACTTTTACACTCTCATGGGCAAAACCATGTTGAATTGCAGGGGAGGTAAATTTAATTAGTTGCAATCAGCATAACAAGTGACAGCTGATGTTTCCTAGTCCTAGTCTAATAACAGTGTAAGAGTAACGCTGGTCAGTATCTGTGTGCAACATGCAACAATAAAGTATTCTCCCTGCATGCAAACACTGACATTCATTTTACCTCCCCTGCAATTCAACATGGTTTTACCCATGAGAGTGTAACTCATGAGTGTAAGTCATGAGAGTGAAAAGCTGAATCCAGCCCATAAGCCTTTTCCTCTGATGCTTATTCATTACCAACCACAGAGTTCAACCATGTTATACGGTGTTATAAAATACTGATTACATTTAAAATCTATAAATCATTCACTTTATTATGTTCTCTTGTTTCCACACCACGGCTTCTAAATGTCCATATCACCACATTTATATGTAATTCATCACCACCAATCCCGGACTTCCTCCAAGCTGTCACCCACCCTTATTTATTTTCTTTGAATCCTTTCAGTTTCCACTTATTCTGTGTTTACAGATGATGAAAGTGGCACTAGTGTGTTATAGAACATAATAACGATACACTTACATATATTGTTTTCTTTCTTTTAAACAGAGGGCTATAACGATACTGGATATAGAAAAAAGCTTATTAACCTATTTCACAAATAAACACCGCTCTGGGAAATCTGTCCTGTTGGGGTTGACACCTGATGGTAAGGAGGATTACAGATGGTGCTTCAGGTAAGGGTCTCTGGGTAACATTATTTAAAATGAACTGACACTGGTGGGGTACTACAGACGCCTAGACTTTCTTTCTATTCTTTCTATGAGTCAATCAGTCACTGNTCTAATATTCAACTGAATGTGCTACTAAGTCTGGATTTATACTGGTGTACAGGTGTAACTAGGGGTGATGGTCCTTAAATACAGTTTTCCAAAAATAAGAATAAAATTGTATTTATTATAATAATTAATAATACTATAATAGTATTTATTTCTTTTTAACCTTTTAATTACTTAACTAATAATTTCTCACTGACCACAATTCAAAGAACACAGGTGTAATAAAGAATGAAACATACAGACTAAATAGACAGGGTTCCCCATCAATACATCTAAATAACACAGAGAAATAGCATTCATGGCTCAAAGACAGGTTAACCATTCAAAGCCANTCTCTCAGGANGGTAGNGTTCNGAGCAAGCCAGGTACNTGCCACACACACAGAGTAAACCAGAGGTATAGATAGGCTGTATAGAGCTGAAGAGTCTGCCCAAAGTCATCCCCAAGACCTAAACCAGAGAGGCACATCCGAGGGTCACAATCTCAAGACATTGGACAACGCTCTGTCAATAAATAAAGACACAAAGGCAGAGGCGGAACTAGATCGTCATGAGCCCAGGTGCAAAAATATTTTTTGTGCCCCCTTCCCTTCCGAAATTTGTGTCCGTATATTGGCTTTATTGGTAGGTGCCCAGGGCATGAGCTTTGGGTGGATTTACAGCCAGCACAACTTGACAGACGAACGGCTGAGCTGAGAGTTTCAGGGACAGTGTCCCGCGCTCATGGGGAACAACTGCAGCACCTGCAGGACTCGGGAACCCCATAAGTCCTGGGAACCTCATGGTCCCCTGGATCCTTATGGGCCCCAGTGCCTTGCACCTGCTGCACCAGTGGTAGTTCCGCCTCTGCACAAAGGTAGGCCTACAAGAGATGAAAGAATTCACAGTTAACACCGAGAGAACATATGACTCCGACCCACCAGCGCAACCAATGAAGGTCACCGTGGGAGGAGTCGGTGACCCAATCGTGGAGGTGAGATAGTTGGGTAGAGATATAATAAAAATGGAAATTCTGGAGAGCCATGCCCCCACCCACCCGAGGTCTACAGAGATTCGGCCTATTAATCTATA
>JABWIB010004244.1:5530-17219 GCA_016617825.1 Platyplectrum ornatum
TAACCCTCCCCTTCTACACTCCATCCCCTCCCCATATCCTAACCCTAACCCTCCCCTTCTACACTCCATCCCCTCCCCATATCCTAACCCTAACCTTCCCCTTGCGTATAAACTGGAGGGTGGTAGAATGTGAGGGCATGCGTATAAACTGTAGGGTGGCAGAACACGAGGGCATGTGTATACACTGGACAGTGGTAGAACGCGAGGACATGCGCATAACTGTAGGGTGGTAGAACACGAGGGCATGTGTTTACACTGGAGGGTGGTAGAACAAGAGGGCATGTGTATACACTGGAGGGTGATAGAACGCGAGGGCATGTGTATAAACTGGAGGGTGGTAGAATGCGAGTGAATGCGCATAACTGGAGGGTGGTAGAACACAAGGGCATATGTAAACACTGGAGGGTGGTAGAACACAAGGACATGTGTATACATTGGAGGGTGGTAGAAAGCGAGGACATGTGTATAACCTGGATGGTGGTATAGCTTTAGGGTATGCGTATAAACTGGAAGGTGGTAGAACGCGAGGGCATGTGTATAAACTGGAGGGTGGTAGAATGCAATTGCATGCGCATAACTAGGGTGGTAGAACACAAAGGCATTTGTAAACACTGTAGGGTGGTAGAACGCGAGGACATGTGTATACATTGGAGTGTGGTTGAAAGCGAGGACATGTGTATAACCTGGATGGTGGTATAGCTTGAGGGCATGCGTTTACACTGGAGGGTGGTAGAACAAGAGTCTCAAACAAATAGAGAATAAAATGAGGTTGGTATAGTTTTATCTAGACAACTGGGCAGACTGGATGTGCCATGTGACTCTTATCTGTCGGCACTTTCTATGTTTCTATGTTGGAGCAAGGAAAAGAAGGAACAAAACAGATGGACACCATAGCTATTGCTAAAGCTTTATTGCTATAAGGCTTCAAATTATATTCAGAAATAACAGAAGGAATGATGAAAGGAAAGTACTATTGTTTATTTGAATAAAATGTACTTTTAGCAATAATATTCTTTATATACACTATAACTATCTCTTTTCCAGCAGGTACCCTAAAGATCAGCTCTGAAGATCTGAAGTTCTGTGGCTGTTCCCGATCTTCTCAAGGATCTCCTGTAACAGGTAAGACTATGCAATAAGGGGGATACAGGGAGGGTTATGGTTAGGTTGGAAGGAAGGATACATCTTAGAAGAAGAAGGTTATTCTGCATGTGAGGATGGAGAATAGAAGAGGGAGCTAGGGACAGGCTCCAGGGAAGGGCATGGAAGTTTAGATGAGGGAGAATGAGGGAGACCAAATAGGGAAGGCAAAGGTTAGGGTTATGCTATGGAAAAGCATGGAGTGCAGCAGGGGAAGGTTAAGAGTAAGGTTTAGGCTATGGAAAAGCATGGAGTGCAGCAGGGGAAGGTTAGGGTTAGGGTTAGGCTATAGAAAAGCATGGAGTGTAGCAGGGCAAGGTTTGGGTTAGGCTATGGGAAAGCATGGAGTGCAGCAGGGCAAGGTTTGGGTTAGGCTATGGAAAAGCATGGAGTACAGCAGGGAAGGTTCGGGATAGGCTATGGAAAAGCATGGAGTGCAGCAGGGAAGGTTCGGGATAGGCTATGGAAAAGCATGGAGTGCAGCAGGGAAGGTTCGGGTTAGGCAGTGGAAAGGAAATCTCGAAAAATATGTGAAAAAAGTATACAAACAACATTGAAATCAGTAAATACATCCTAAATGGGCCAAGTGGATATTACTTGTCATCACTTTTTTTGTCTTAAAGATTATTTAATAGTAGGTGAACACATGTTGACCGTAGTGATAGGATCAGATATTAAGGTGCCTTAAAACATGATTTACTAGGGTCCAGCTTCATGCACTAATATTGCTGCCCCAGCTCTGATTAAGACGCCTGATAACAGAGCGTCATTTGCAGGTGGATAGCGTTAAGTGCTTAGGGACTCGCGTAGAAGAAAGGATCTTTTGAATTCTCAGGTCCGCTCGGGAACCCTTCAATTTTCTGAGTGCTCCGTTCCCATTGTGTGAAAATTATTTAACCATTGGAAATTACCACTAGAAAAGCAAATGGCGACAAAATATACAGAATACACAAAAATGACACATAACAAGGAGCATCAAAACTGTTACTGCTTATTCTCAGTTTAAACTTTCACCCACTAAGTATATATCGAACGCGTCAGCTAGACTGATTCGTCCTGCAACACACATCTCTACTCTCTAATGTTGTTGCACTCATTTCATATCAGTCTCTGCAATAATCTAAAATACATCCATATACCCTTGTTCCAGGCTATGTCCCTAATGATGCATTTACACTGTACAGCATCAGTGGCTCTCTTCCCATTACTGGTAACAGGACTCCTCCCAGGCTGCACCCACTCTCTGAATGACCTTTCTCCCCCTAATTAGCTGGAAAGAGCCTGACCCAGAATCGCACATCCATCTGCTGTTCAACAGTTTACTGAGGACTATGGACACAGACGGGGGGGGTTTCCGCTCTCTATTCAGGTCCGGGATTCCAAAAGCAAAAGCCTAATAATTGTCATAGGACTGTACCAGACCTCTCTCTCAGTCCCTCACTGTACCTGGATTCAGTTCATTGTTCTTCTATCATGGTAGAATAGAATCCATTACGATTACCTAGAACATATGCGTACACCTGTACACACTTGGAATGCAAAAGCTGGTGAAATAAATGGCAAAAAAACACAATTGGGAAAATCTGACTTTATTATTCCGTCCATTGATATAAAAAATTCCTGGGATTAAATAAAAAAAAAAAATGACATTAACTTTGGGAGTGATAATATACTTAATAGACTTAGTAATAAGGCACAATGCTAATCAGCTGCACCAGAGGGAAATACGATATTAGCAAGGGGAAATAGACGGACAGGACGCCTGTATAATATCACCACTCTATAAAGCGTTAGTGAGGTCTCATCTAGAATCTGGAGTACAGTTCTGGGCACCGCTCCATAAAAATGACATTACTGGAGAAGAGCTACAAAACTGATAGGAAATAAGTTCATTGAGCTATAAGGAACGGCTAGCCAGTTTAGGCATGTTTACTTTAGGAAAAAGGTGTCTAAGAGGTGATCACTATATAAAAATACATCAGGGGTCAGTACAGAAAACTTTCACAGGGACTTTTTACCTTAAGGACTGTACATAGGACACGCTGTCAGCCACTAAGGTTAGAGGAAAGGATGTTTCTGTTGGGAATCCGTGATTACACACAATGGATCGTGGCATAACTAGGGTTTATTGAATAAAAACAAAGTCAAGTACAAGGATAGTATAAATTAAAACAGAGAGCGAGAGTAACATAACACACAGAAATGAACACTCCTGGATACAGACACAGAGAGACAGGGGAGCTGATCCTGAGTTGCGGCGCTTCGCAGACGCACTGTCCACCCTGCTTATAATCCAGAGTGAAACGTTTCCTTTACAGTTTTTTTCATTAACATAAATAACATAAAAACATGAAATTAAGATGTTGTAGGACTGGTGTCAATTCCCAGCATTATCTAATATAAATGAAATAAACCACTGAATATTATTATACCGTCCCACAGAACTCGTAGCTGGAAACAATTATAATGGAAATCATTTCAGTCTTTTACTGTCAATAAAGTCCACATTGTCCAATGTAAAAGCTGTTACACGAGTTGACACATCAAAGATTCAACACTGCACAAACCACAGTACAGGCCAGGGAACACTTCCTACAACTATTGCTAACGATCTACAAAGTATAGGCAATAGACCAGTTGCACCATCCCCAGGCAGCCGCAAGCAAAAGGTCGCAGATGGCCAATAATCGCAATGCGCAGCGCTAACCGCAACACCAGCCACGCCCCAAAATCTCATTAAAATATACTGGCACGTCCATTAATCGCTGTTCAAAAAACGGAGGCACAGAGCCCTGTAGTCGCTAATGTGCGTCTGATTAGCGTGCAATTCAGAGTTCTGCGCGGGTGCGCAGTGCGAAAAAACACAAAAAAAGGCACGCACAGCGCCCACATTCAGCCGCAATGCGCAACTCAGGATCAGCTCCAGGGAGCAGTAACTGCACCACACAGACAGAAGGAAGGTACTAAGGTAAAAAGCACTCCAGAATACAGAGCTAAAGACTCTTTAGTTCCTAATGGACTGAATGAAAATTTGCCATTGAATTATTTTTTATAAATGGGCCTCTTGTTTATTATTTGTAGACATTATTGATGGTAACGATTGACAGGGGAGTTAACAGATACAGCACGGTGACGCTGATTCCTTGAATTAGTGTATATATATTTATAGCTTGTGGTGAGGTTTTCTATTTGTCTTTTAGTGATGTTTTTTTATGTATGTGATGATTGGTGGACACTATCATGATGTCCGGAGTGTGCGCATCAGGGCCATCAGGGGGGGACAGCCGGGCCTACAGTCCCGGGCCCGGCCGTCCCTCCACTGCCCAGCAGTGGCTTGGCGCCCTGCACTGGGCGCCGGCCTCTGCCGGCTGCCTGCATTAAATCACATAGACGCCATTATTGGCGTCTATGTTCCTTTAAATAGGCCCGACGGCCTCCCTCAGTGACGTTGTGACGTCATGACGTCACGACGTCCTGCCAATATGTGGAGGGCCCGGCCATTCGTGAAGGCGGCCCTGGCGTGCATACATGTGCATGAAGGCAGCAGGTGATGTGCATCTGGTCATCAGGTAAGGGTATTTAAGTGGGTGTCTAGAGGTATTTGTTGTTGCACTGGTTGAAATACTTTTTGGTCCTGATGAAAGTTGCAACTGCAACTGGATTGTGAATAAACAATTGGGCGATTAAGAAGAATGTGAGTGCCACTTACTCTTTGGATTATATTTATAATATAAGAAAAGGGTTAGACAAATATATGGAGGAAAAGGGTAAGTAAAATCTTATCTTAGTCAAGGAACAGATTGGCTATTGCTTAGGTTGACCTTGATAGTCTGCTGTCTTTTTGTTAACTATGTTACTATGATGTCTATGTTACTCCACTACCAACAATAACCAACAACCCCTATGATTAAATGAAAAAGTTTTGTTTACCGTTTGCTCAAATGGAGAGTGAAATTAAAGCTACCATTTAAGTGTAATATGCCAATATGTTCCTTAAAAATGTTCATTATGCCGCTGGTAATTATTAATTAACAAGTTAAATTAAAGTAATTAATCAGACTAAACTAAGTGCTTGCAATAAACCAACAGAACATTTTTATTGACTAGACATCAGCAAAGACAAATACTTGTTTAAAAGTACAGTATAAAACCATGAAGTGATACTGTACATTAGAATCTCTATCTATCTATCTATCTATCTATCTATCTATCTATCTATCTATCTATTTACAGGGCTCAAAGTGGATCGTTATATGCCGTTATGACATACCGTCACTTCTCCCACTAAGCCACGCACCCTTTTTGAAGCTCCGCCCCTCAACTTTGGAGGGGGGGGAAGCTTTAGTTTAAAAAATTACGGGTATGTAGGGGGCAGGGCTTATGTAAGGGGCAGGGCTTAGCACCAGCCCAACCCTAACCACAGGCTTTACCTAGGATGTTCTACACTGCAGTAGTGGAGGTCAGGACTCTTATAAGGTAGTGCTGCAGGTTACCTACCCCTGGTATAGGTTCAGTATGGTTAACAAAAAACTGGGCAGACTGAATTTGGCCTGAGGGTCGTATTCGTCATCACTTTCTTGTTTTCACATTTCTTTTTCCAAATAATGAATGTTTTATATTCTAAGAATGTTAACGAGGAGTTTGAACAAAAAAGAAAAGCAAACATCAACTATATTTATCCAATTTCTTAACGAATTATATTCTGTTTTCAAGTGAGTTTTACAATCTCTTCATAACGCAGCATGTAATCTTGTTCAGACATTTAATGATCTTTAAGCTTTACATTACAAGAGTATAACTGGATTGCAAAGAAATGAGATTGTACCCTCTCTCCGCATGCCGATAGTATCATAATGGCTTAATTATTGTTATTTGTCCAAAGTCTTTCAAATGTCACACAATAATTAATGGCACTAGAGAAAATGTCTATTATAGATTATATTCTTTCACTGTTATGGCTGATATGGTAATGTTTTCTACTTAAAGCTACATTCACTGAAGTATTTTCTTCAGTGAAGCATGTTTATAATACGAACATTTTGGGCTGGATCCAGATTTGTGCGCCCCAGCATGCTAGAGGAGAGTGAACGCCCCTATCATTTCTCACTCGTGGTCGTAAAACACAGGGGCTTTTCAGCCTTCTCAGCCTCCCCCTCCAATTAGTTCATTTAAATGCCCCCCCCCCATCCATCATGCAAGGTGTAGGTGGGAAACAGTCCTGACCCAGCAGGCGGAATAACAAACACACAGGACACTGATGTTCCATCTGTGCACATCTGGGGGGGAATTCAGTAACTGACGAATCTTCGTTGAAAGTTCGTTTCGTCAGCGTTCGTCAGTGATGAAAATTCGTCAATGACTGGTGATGTATAGTATTAAGTAAGTGACGAATTGTATTGACGAATTGTAATGGCTGACGAATGGTGACGAAATTGCATTGACGAAAAACTGGTATTCGTCAGGTGATATTGCACTAAACTGACGGATACACTGACGAATTTGAGAAAATTCGTCATGACGAAGTTTCGCTGGAAAGAATATTCGTCAGTTAGTGAATTCCATTTTTGAATCCTTTCTATGGAAAAAATCGTCACGGCGAACGTTCATTGACGATATGTAAACGTCAAACTAAATGACGAAAAAATACACATTGTCACTTAGTGAATACACATCTGACGAATTTTCGCCGAATTTTCGTCAGCCACTGACGAAACGAACTTTCAACGAAGATTTGTCAGTTACTGAATTCCCCCCCCCGGTGCGCGCATGCCTGTGAAAGCGGAGGCCCGGACACAAAGAAGGATCTGGCCCTATATGGTCTGGTCTGGGATGTTGAATTGGAACCAGAACAGTGCGGCTGTGAGGAAGAAGGGAGTGAACTCCCCTTTCTTGTACAGTAAAGGTAGGACTATACCATTGCCTTAAGTGGTTTGTGCATATTCGACTGCTATCCACATGGGTATTCCCTCAGCCCCCAATTATTCATTTAAATCTCCCCCCGAGAAGGGCAACAATTCAGAAAACAATTCAGTGCGCTTGAATTTCTGCTCACTATCAATATATTGCCTCGACTTCCACACACATTGGTTATCCTGAAGCTGGAGCTATCTCATCATCAGTAAGGCCGGTGTTTCATCTGGTGACCAATCTGTAGGGTTTGGTTGGTGAGGTTTGGATCATCATCATATTTTACTGGATATACTGTCTACTTGATTTTCTTTCTCTCCCACCCTCTTTTTAAGATGTTATTTTTTTCTGTTGGAGAATGTTTGGTCATAGCAGGGGCAATCCTTGGGGTTCAAGGATAACACATTTATTGTTTGAGTTTTAAGGGTATATCATTTTTGTGAGACGCATGATGAAATACCAATCTCATGGTATATAAAACTGCACAGTCTTTTTCTTCTCTTAATAATGATATCTATAATACTCATGCTTAATACTGAGTAAAACTACTGTAGGTCATTATCCATAATGTGGTAAACTAAACAGTGGTTTTTCCATTAATAAAATGCCATATGTAATTTTTATTTGTTTTATTGTTTTTAACGATATGTATTATTTATATGTATGTATACAATATGGTATGTCATTTTAAATATGGGGTATAACTACTGTGGGTCTGTGGGTCTGTATTCATAATGGGGGAGAAGGTTTAACTTGACCCATAATGGATACTAATTCCACGAAGTTTTATACAGTATTAAAAATGTTATGCCGATGCTAATCCCATTTATATAATTATATAATTTCATTATATAATGTATAGAAAATTGTATACTGATGATAGATAATAATAGATAAAAGTATTATGTTTGTTTTAATATTTGGTAAAACTACTGTGGGTCCTTAAATAACCAATTGTTTTACCCAGTATTAAAACTAAATTCAGCATTGCCACAAAAAATGTGGTTAATAATTTGTAGTATGTAGTTTGCTGTCACTTTTGTATCAGGATTGAGGAACAGTATAGAGAAGGAAAAAGGAGCAAACTAACAATGACGGACAGCCCCTAGTGGCCAAAGAATGAAATGCACCTCAAATCAGAAAAGTCAGATTTCTCTGGACTCATTAGTGAGATGGATTGCATTTGTATCCCTCTTAAACCCATNATTTGGGTGAACTCCCCTCTTAATCAATCCAATTTTATTTATTTAATTGAGCCTAGCTAATACTGTATGCTTTTTATATTTATTTTGTAGATTAAACTATTTTGATTGTAATTTTTGATTCTATATTTTTAGTCTTCTATAGCACTTCCATCTGTCAGACAACTTTACAGTTTCTAAATACTTCATACATTTATTTAAAGGGTTTTCACAGGTACCAGAGGTAATCTACACTTCCAGTGTTTTGTGAGAGGTCTCAGGCTGTGCGGAGGTTGGTGTTAAGAATCCCCAGGTTTTATTACCATTGTGAAAAGATGTTAGTAACACATTAATGTTTCAAAGGACTTATCTCAACTGAACACCAATGTAAACGGAAGCAATTGCAGACTTAATATACTTTTAGTCCCT
The DNA here is from genome assembly GCA_016617825.1 of Platyplectrum ornatum. Classification (NCBI taxonomy): domain Eukaryota; kingdom Metazoa; phylum Chordata; class Amphibia; order Anura; family Limnodynastidae; genus Platyplectrum; species Platyplectrum ornatum. Next base: position 14,188 of record JABWIB010004244.1, read on the forward strand.
AATGGTGATTAATTGAAGCAACGTTTTAGATGAATCAGACCTTAAATATACATAACGATAAATATGCAGAAATTGGCAAATTGAAAAAATAATAAAAACTTATTCTTTTCCCCACATTGCTCTGTTTTCGTGTTAAGATGTTACACACCAGCTATATGCTATAGCCTATGCTATAACTATACTTATACATCTCATACATATAGACATATATACAGATACCACTGCTTCTGTATACACTTACCACTGTATCTATATACATATACTACTACTTTATATATATATATATATATATATATATATATATATATATATATATCACTATAAATGTATTTACTCTATTTAAGGGAAAGCTGATACATAGATATGAGTTTTCTGAAATATATCTTATAAATGACATTTCTCTTTTATTTACCTTTATTTTACTTTCTAGAAATGCTGCCGGTAGTATTGGTCTGATAAAGCGCTGCCACCACATGTAATTCCTCTACATCTGAAAGGCTTTTGTATCCCTACTGCTTGAGAATAACAATGAAAGAATGAGAGCAGAGGAGGCTTTCCTTATTTAGCAGCATTTTCCTCTCTATTCTATAATGTAATAAATAATAGATGAGAGGAACTCCAAAGGAAGACAATGAATTACTTACACCTTTATCCATCGTGTTGTCAGAGTCAGTACAATTCCCTTTGCATGTGTGAGGTATATGTGTGTTTTTATATGCATGCGTAGGAGACGGTTATTTCAATAGCATTGTGTCATTGTACCTTTGAAGTCAGGTCAGTAGGTTTATGTTATTGCAACCTGATTGCAAGTTGTTGCTTTCATTCAGAGGGGCATTTCAGAAAGGGGTGTAGATATGTACTCAGTGTACAACAGGGTAAAAATGTTGGAAACAATAGTCAATTGCCTATAGACGCCAGCCCTGGTGGTAATTCTCCTGTATTGTATTTGGCAGTCTCCAGCTCTTACTCAGCGATGAGTCTCCTCAGGGGCGGATCCAGTTTGGACATGTGACTGGGTTGATTGTTCACTGGAAATCTGCCAGATGACAGAAGCACAACATTTTCTGCTCCCTCTTCACTGAGTGACTGTCAAGCACCAACATTTACCTTTCTTCTAAATGAGATGTTACAGTCTGATGTACAAGGCTGCAAGAGAAACTCTGCATATAACAACTTCTTGCTCCTGCCATAGGTAATTATCAAAGAAAAGTCAGAAAGAGTGTGTTTGGGGACATGGCTGTGTCTCTGGATTCTCAATCTATCCCCTTGTGTGTCTCCAGCTGCCCAAACTTCCTTTTGATGAACTTAAACATATTTCACTTACCTTTGCAGTCTTCCCTCTTCTTCTATCTTCTGCAAAACTCTCTGTTGTGAATGACGCTGACATGCCACAGTAGAGAAGTACAAATCCTGAAAGCCCTTATGCTTTCTTTGGTTATACAGACTCTCTGTTGTTACTTCTAATAGGCAATGGGGAATCTTCACACCCCATTGGAAGACAGTCACTGGATATTTTGCGATCAGGACCTTAATGACTGTATTTGATTTAATAACTGTACTCATACAGGTGGCTCATACACATATGTACCTTTACTGTGCTTTATGTAAAACTGTACAGTATATTGACTCATTGTAATTAGTATAACAATGCACATTTACATATTTAGTTGGTGTAATAATTATATGTTTACTCATTGCATTTGGGTATAATAATGTACATATACTCATTGTAGTGTGCATAATCATTGTAGAATTTGATGATTGGTGTAATATTGTGATAGCATATAGTTACTCATTGTAAACAGTGCAGTTATTACACAATTAGCTAGTGTAGTTGGTAAAATAATTATTTAAGATGATGCAGCGATTTAAAAATATGAGCATATCAAATGGTAAGTTACACCTCAGCAAAACCATGTTGGGCTGGAAACATCATCTCTCAACTCTAATACTGTTTCCAGCATAACATTTACCTACCCCCCTGCAATGAATCATGGTTTTACCCAGGTGTACCTCTCCACCTGTATTCATGTTAACCCTGGATTCTTATGTTATAAAGTGATGGTTATGTTGAGTTAGTTATGGTAGTAATCCTCATTGTACATTTACCCACTGTGGCTGATTCAATCACTGATCGAGTTTATATATATATTCCAGTTTATTCCCACTTTTTTTTAGATGAAACTAATTTGATTGTAATTTTTGATCCGTCTTCTATAGCGCTTCCATCTGTCAGACAACTTTTCTACATTTCTAAATTCTTCATACGTTTATTTAAAGGGTTTTCACAGGTACCAGAGGTAATCTACACTTCCAGCGTTTTGTGAGAGGTCTCAGACTCTGCGGAGGTTAAGAATCCCCAGGTTTTATTACTATTGTGAAAAGAATGTGTGTATTACCATTGTGAAAAGAATGTGTGTATTGCCATTGTGAATACAAGTGTCAAGAGACACCCGTATTCATGTTAACCCTAAACCCTGGATTCTTAGTTATGGTAGTAATCATCATTGTACACTGACTGAGTTTATATATATATATATATATATATATATATATATATATTATATATTCCAGTTTATTCCCACTTTTATTTTATGAAGATGCGCTAATTCAAATGCATGATTTAAGCTGGGCATACACTATAAGATAAATTGTTCCAATCAAAAGATTTTTCAAGAGTGGGCAAAACTTTTCCCCAGTCGTCGCAGTGGCAAAAGGGGTGTGACATGGGTGGAGTCAAGGAAGGGACTTATTTGTCAAATTTTCGCCGCCCTTAATGTTGTGGGTTAGGGTAAGTATTAGGATAAGGGGAGAGGTTGGGGAAATACCCACCTGTCATTACTGTAGTGTGGGATCCTAGTGAGTCAGAGAACATTGGAATCTATTTATACATTATGCGAAACAATGCTGCACCAGGTTCTCATCGTCTCGTTGCGAGACTGGCAGCATTGTTTCGTATATTTTGAAAAACGTACCTCTCACGCTCATGTGTGTATGTATGTATGTATATATATATATATATATATATATAT
>JABWIB010004246.1:4527-20242 GCA_016617825.1 Platyplectrum ornatum
TCATTCTGTCACTGCACTCTGGGGTCACAGGGTGTCTCTGAGGCAATAAACATCTAATGCTCTATAGATAANCACCATAGGACCATGTATACAGTTAGTGGTTATCTATGGCGCATTGGATGTTTCATACCTCGGAGAAAGATACCCGGCGTATAAGATGACCCCCCCACTTGGAGGCATGTTTTTCGGAGCTGAAAAGTAGTCTTATACGCCAGCAAATACAGTATTTGTTTCTCTTGGTTATCTGTATTCTGGTTCTCCCTGTATTTCTGTGTCTTGGTTATCTGTGTTCTGGTTCTCCCTGTATTTCTGTGTCTTGGTTCTCCTTGTATTTCTGTGTCTTGGTTATCTGTGTTCTGGTTCTACCTGTATCCCTTGTTGTATTTGTACCCTTTGTTTGTCAATAAATTATCATTGCATCACCATACCAGTATTTGAGTATCTGAGTACCCCAGAGTGTGACATTAAGTATATAAGTATCATATACATATAAGTATATGATTATAGTTGATGACAAACAGCGATAAATATAATGTGTAACTTACTTTCTTTCAAAAATAATCAGTCAAATGCTTTTTTATATCTAGCACCATAATAATTTGTAATTACAGCACTTTTTAAACACATAGACAGATACACACTTACATTTTTCGATTGATCAGTTGATTTAACGACCTCTAACTGCACAGTGTCCTTGTACACTCTGGGCTTTTAGTTTCTTGTAGATCGTCTACAAGCTATCCCAGAAACCTTTGCTGCAATAATATGCTGCAATTACTTACACGTCCACAAGGTAGCAGAACAGAATACAGAATTATGAATGGTAATTGTTGCTCTGAAGATTGTACACACTGAAGTTTTTCTGCAGACATTGGGACGTTGTTGATCAGAAATATTAGGAGCTACTAAAAATCAAATGACTACAGACTATCTGGATAACTAAATTGCATGCAATTCAACCACAATCTCTTTATTTTGCTATGTCTACTCACAAATGTAAATTTCTGAAATGCATTCCTATGAGTTCATTGTAAACAGGGTTGCTATGATTATTACTTCAGATGGTGTAAAGCAGATGACGTGTTATACAATAAGTCCATTGGTCAAAATAAATAACACTGTTATATGAATACAAGTGTATTTGTGTAGCACCACCTGCCCACCAATGTTATTATTTTATCATTGTGTGGTGTAGCAAATAAGCATGTAATCACATACAGAAATGTACAAGCTCTGCCAATGTTTAAGCATGGATCCAATTGTATTTCCATTTATCCTCCAGGACAGACTGTGATGAGTCCCTCAGAGAGTGACAACAGATATACCGCTGTCTTCTTTTAGTCATATACTGATTTTTCTGTGCTGTGCTCCACAGCAGTTAATCTATTCCCGGTGACATATGCACAGTTCCATGACTGGATGTTTATTGCTCTTCTGAGTTGGTTTAATTCATGTTGTCTACTTTCTGCATGAAGCATATTCTAGTACTATTGTTACAGAGCAGAGAGCAGTCTATTTATTTATACCCCAGCTCAGTGTATAAACTACTGTGGACCATTGCAAGTTTTATACTTTTTAATGTTATGTATTTCCGTATCACAAAAGTATTTTAAACTTTGTAATAATATTAGTTGAATTTTCCCTTAGTACAAAGTCCAAGTGCAAACACACATGTAAGAAAATGGGATTCATTTACGCAAAATATTCACCATTCAGCGGATAGACACTATGCCATGTCCCCAGCTAGTGGTATAAAACTCTGGTAACTGGGCACATTGCATGGTGGACCCACAATGTCTGACGATTGGGGCATCTTTTCATGATTCCCTGTTGATCTTAATAACATTGGAGGAAACTCCCCTTGTATGGGATGTGGTTCACTGCTGTTCTTTTTTGTCAGGGCTATAGCAGAAAACATAACGGTGACTGTAGAAAATGCTGGATGAAGGCTGAGTGAGTGTTTGAACTCTTACAGCACGACAGGTGGGTTTTTTGAACTCCAACCCTTCTCTTAATTCTTACCTGTTTCCTCCCCTTCCACTGCTGTAACCCTCCATTCCCCACAGCCTGACCCTAACCTTCTCCTTCTATACTAAATACCTTTCCCACTGCCTAACCCTTCCCTTCTACACTCCAGCCCTTCCCCACTGCCTAACCCAAAACTCACCCTTCTACACTCCTCCCCTTCCCAAATGCCTACCCCAAACCTTACCCTTCTTCACTCCATCCCTTCCCCACTGTCTAACCCAAACCTTCCCTTCTAAACTCCATCTCCTCCCCACTGCCTAACCTTCCCTTACTGTGTTTCATCACCTCCCTACTGCCTACTCCTATCCTTCTACTCTCCATCCCCATACCACTGCCCAACCTTAACCTTCTCCTCCCCTTCCACTGCTGTAACCCTCCATTCCACACAGCCTGACCTCCCCCTCCTTTTAAGCTCCTTCCCCTCCATGCTGCTTAACCCTAACCTTCTCCTTCTATGTTAAATACCTTTCCCGCTGCCTAACCCTTCCCATCTACACTCCATCCCTTCTCCACTGGCTAACCCAAACCCTCCCCTTCTACACTCCAGCCCCTCCCCACATCCTAACCCTAACCCTCCCCTTCTATACTCCATCTCTTCCCCACTGCCTAACCCTCCCCTTCTACACTCCATCTCCTCCCCACATCCTAACCCAAACCTTACCCTTCTGCACTCCATCCCCTCCCACTGGCCAACCTTCCCTTACTGTGTTACATCACCTCCCTACTGCCTAATCCTTTCCTTCTACTCTCCATCCCTTTACCGCTGCCCAACCCTAACCTTCTCCTTCTTTGCTAAATACCCTCCTTTAACTTTAACTTTAACCTTATCCTTATACATTACTGCTATCCTTCTATTCTATATACCATCCCCACTGCCTAACCTTTTCTTTCTATGCTATATGCCCTCCCTGGTGCCTAACCATAACTGTCATTCCGAATAAGAACCAGGATCCTCTGGATTCAGAATTCCATCTTGGTGCACTCTGGTGCTGTGGCGTCTGCGCATGCGTTGCAGTATCAATAGACGGCATTATCCATATTTTAATTCTTGGAGAAACATTTTAATAATAATGAACCTTAATCAAACATTCATTTTAATTTCTTCTAAAATGAGAAACAGTATTTACTTGTACTTGTATTACATGTATTTAAAGGATACAAACATTTGTGCCATGTGCCATTAAATATTTCTTTTATATCCCCTTAGAACCACTATTAAATGAAAATTAATAAAATAGAACCAGAGCATAGATAACACTGCACAGACTATAAATGTATTCAGTGTTTATATCAGGCAGATCGATAAATGCTCTACAATTATGCAGCGTTGCATGTTACCAATTACACATGAACGGTCCCAGTTTTGGAATTTGAAAAAGATTTGGTGAATCAAACACCGTGACTGGAAAGAGTTATTCATCCACTGTATTGTATCATTTAGGTTCACAGTGGTGGAGATACCTAATCTGACACAGAGCAGGTCATCTATAATCAAAGTGGTTTTGCTACATCACTTGCATGGGATTGATCCTCCAGTGGTTGCACAGTACGGAGAATAAAAAGCTAGAATTCATTGTGAAGGGAAAGTGACACGAGAGAATGTCTAGGCTGGAAAGCCTTTAGGAAACTGATTGAAATAACGTCTGACAGAAGGTTTAAAGCGACTGCAATTAGGTGGCCAACAGGAAACAGATAACTGATACTGGCCCGAGTGCATTATTGTACAAGAAACACTGCAATCTTCTTCTGCTTCACATAATTACTCGCTCTGTTCTCTGAAATGGCAGACAGAAAGGAAGAGAGGGAGAGAGAGTAAGGAAGAGAGTGGAGAGAGAGAAAAAGGAGAGAAAGGAATAGTGGGAGAGGGAGAGAGGAAGAGAGAAAGGAAGAGAGGGAGAGAGAGAAAAGAAAGAAAGGAAGGAAGGAAGAATGAAAAAGAGAGAGAAAGGAAGAGAGGGGAGAGAGAAAGCAAGAGAGGGAAGAGAGCAAGAGAGGGGAGAGAGAGAAAGGAAGAGAGGGAAAGAGAGAGAAAGGAAGAAAGGACAAGAGAAAGAAAGGAAGAAAGAAAGATAGGGAGAGAAAGCAAAAGAGGGAGAGAGAGAAAGAAAGAAAGATAGGGAGAGAAAGCAAAAGAGGGAGAGAGAGAAAGAAAGAAAGAGGGGGGGAGAGAGATAAAGAAAGAGAGGGAAGAGAGAGTAGAGAAAAGAAAAGAAAAGAAAAGAGAGAGTGGGAGAGAGAGAGAAAGGAATAAAGGAAGAGAGAGAGAAAGGAATTGAGGAATACAGAAAGAAAGGAAGAGAAGGTTTTTTTTTGTCATCCATGTAGGTAATAATTGTTCACCAAGTACATATGTTCAATGAATACACAAAGTCATACATTTGTCCCTATTCTCAGTACACAGTACAAGGTGGGACACAGAGATCAGTTACACTGGATCTGGCATTGGATCTCTCTGTGGATATAGTCCACTGCAATTGCTGCATAAGTGACAAAGACATTAAGCTTGAAATACTAATTAGACAAATTAATATGTACACACAATCCATCCAGACTCCGCTGATATTCACTTCATTTAATTTGTGTCTAATTTAATATGTTTTAATTAAAACTGAGAAGCATATTTATGTTCATAAATAGAAACTACTTTGTTTATTTAACTGTAAGTTCTAATTTTCTAATCCTTTGATATTTTGCCTGTGCTTAAAAAACACACTAGCTAATTGAAGTTAAGCTCTTAGAATGGTTTACATGAAATACTTAATTACTATGCATTTGCAACAGGATATTTATAGTGTCTTTATGGCAACCCCGCACATCATGGGGTCTGGATCCTCTACTCCTCTATCAATGCAGACGCGGTGACCTCGCGCCTGCGTACTTGTAACCTCGCGGCTGCGAGTTTATCGCAGCCGCGGGTTACCCAAACGCGACTTTTGTGAATTTCCCCCTACATCTTTAATCCAAGCCTCGCCAATGGGGGGACTATAATCAAGTCACAAGGACTAGGCATCCAATTGGGAAATTAGAAACTGGTGCATACCCTGTGACCGTGCCATTCCAACTTGGTGCCAACCCCCTACTCCCACCATGCCCTATCAAAATAATTAACATAATATCATCCAAGCCAGATAGGGAGTAAAGAATGGAAAGGCACAGGAAACAGAGGGTGCACATCCCTTCTTCAGTTAATTTATACCCCAGCCTACTTAAGCAGATCCCACCTCTTCCTACTTCCCTCATATTGGATATCCCATCTGTCTGTAATGTTGGGATGACCCTGGCCCAGCCTATCGCTTGTACCTACGGACTCCTCGCTTTATGGATGTATCTATAAATGAAACTTCATACATACTGCTCATTATCCTTTGCCTATTGTTTGTCTTTTCATTATTTTAGCTTGAAGGCATTGTCCAGCAGATCTCCTTTCTTCTTTCACTAGTTACGTGATAATAAAGAATATTAGCATTACAGTAGTTTAGCCCAAATATATCTATTAATGCCTCTGTGTCTTAAAAAGCCAGAATTATAACTCCCGTCAGCTCGGAGGAGATTAAGCCAAAATGGCCATGACAAGCTTTCAGAAATGATCTCACCCACCAAAATGTGTATTTAATCAGCATTAGAAACAAATGCACAGCTTGTGCACACTGATAAATGGTCTAAGCGGAGAAAAGACTTACCAACATTTATTTTTCCCAAGGATCAGAAAGTAATTGGCTTGTCTTTAACATGATGTGGGACAGCTGTTTGGCAGAACATCAGACAGAAAACAGAAATATCTTTTGACTATAAAGAAACTTTCACAAAAATGCTGAGGACTTTCTTCACACTCGGCGCAATGTAAATGCTTCCATTGATACGGATTCTTGGCTCCCTTGATTGCTTTTAATTGGCCTTATTTAAATATAAATTCCTCTTGTGGCTGAAAAATCTGTAATGAAGAAAATTAGGCCACGGGTGGAAAGCTAATAGGCAAGTGTTTGTAAGACCCGGCTTTACTGAAGTTAGAAACACTTTAACATGTGAATTAAATCTATTATTAAGTAACTGAGTTGGGTGCTGGATAAGGACTGGTGACATAAAGCTGGTTGCCATTTCCCTGATTTAATAAAACTAAATATTTAACTCATTTTAAATCTATTTGTGACAGGGCATCTGTCCTCTATTTTGCGTGTGGAACAACACAATTCAAGCACGGTAAGAAACAATACACTGAATCCAGATCTTCAGAGTCTTGTGTGCGAATGTCAGATGGTCATAGTCATTAAGTCTGCCGTGCAGATCAGAGGCCGTATTGACTGATGATCAACATGGAAACGTCAAACCTAGTGTATAGAATATCATTCTTCATGCCCGGTGTGTGCATGTGCAGATGTTACAGTTGTGTTTAGTTATACAAGCCTAGATGACATTCAGTCATACAAACATGGCAGGCTCCACCTGCAATCACATGGATGATGCCCTCTTCATATATGCCCCAGACTGCACGCTGATACTGGTCTCCAAAATGTCTACAAATGCCACTAATAATACTCTAGTCTAAGCATCAATTCAATTTCTTGCATTACTGCAATAGGCTATAAAGACTTTGGTCTACCCCCTTCTGCCATATGCCAGCGATGGTAAAGGCCTCAATCTTAACAACATATTTAACAACATATAGGACCAGATGCAGATCTTTAGATACTATTGACTTTAGGCCATACACTACACGAGGTCCGGAAGCAAAACATTAGAAAGATTGCTGATTAGGAATGTACAACACATCATTACATTTATAAAAAAATGTAATGGCAAGTAAACGGGGACATGTCCAACATATTGTACATGTGCATTGTGTATGAAACTATAAAAAAAATAAAGATTTAGTGCAAAAAATATACAACACATCATTACAACGATTTATCGTATAGTGCAGTGGTTCCCAAACTGTGTGCCTAGGCTCCCTGGGGTGCTGCGGGATGATTTTTCTGGTGTGGTGCCACTTCTTAGTGTTACATAGAAGCACAATTTTATGTGTTGCTTAGGAGAGACACAAGTTTTTCTGTCTTTACCTAAATAGTTATTACACTATAGTGACTCAAAAACTTAAAAAATGGGAAATTATTGTGTCTTAGGGGTGTCTTGAAAAATTATGGAGACCCTAATGGTGCCTCGACTAAGAGAGTTTGGGAACCACTGGTATTATGTATGGCTTTACTCAAGAGTGGGTAAAACCATGATGAATTGCAGGGGGGGGTAAAATGAATGTTAGTGTTTCCATGCAGGGAGAATTCTTTTTGCATTTTGCACACAGATAAACCAAGATTATTACATAGAAGACAAAGGTTCAAGACATCAGTAACTGTGTCTGGGGCATATATGAATGTGATTACAGGTGGAGTCTTACATGTCTGTATTACTGTTACACTGTTATAAGACTTGAAAAGGAAAAGAAAAAGAATAAGAAAAATCTTCGTTTGGTGCTCGAGACACAGGGTACTATTGTACAGATGTAACACTTTGCTTGAATACTACCATGTCGCGATATGTGTATACATTCCATGCCACAAACTCTTTTGGGGAAATGTATGAAGCAGCTGCAATAACACTTAGCAGCCAGCAGGTGCCAGAAATTGTGAATCCCTCTAAATGTATTGCTAACCGAAGCACATCCCATAGTTTAGAATGCTGCAACTAATAAAAAGTCATATGTAAAAAAAATAATCCAGCAGTTATTGTGAACAGTCATTACATTGTCAGACTATATGATATATGTCATTGCCGTCCAGTTATATGATGCAGGCAGGTGAGGATTATGCTAAGCTGCACATGTCACTGACCTACATCATAAACGGCTTTTGCATTTTCACTCAGTCTGGATATACATGTGAATTCCAGACACAAACATGCAGTTATCAGCAAGTGTGCAATGTGTATATTAAATGCCTGCTTTCTGTCTGACAGACGGGTAATCCCATAGTCAACAAAAATACATTTATGTTGTATTATCCGCCCAACCCCTCAGTGGAAAGACTGTCCATACATAAGTTTTCAGATGTGCTGGACGTGTATTTCGAGCACATGCGCAGTAGCAATATGATAAAGTTTTACTTCTTTAAAAACTCTTAAGTCTGGATCTGATCCAGAGAATTAAAGAGGAGTACAGTTGGAGGATATGATGTTCTAAGCTATCAGCCTCCTACAGTTGCCTATGCAACCCATTATCCAATATTGGACCCTGTCTCCTTGCTATGGAGCCCAGGTACGTATACTTCTGGTGAGTGCTCTATGTGAAAAGTGGGTGACCCAGCTACCTAGCTGAAAACTTCCATTGTTATGTAAAATGTTAAATTTACTTGTATGTTTGTGTGTAGGCCCAAAATTGTGATTCTGATTTAAACCATGACTTCATTAAAGACGACATACATTCACTGCTGGGATAGTCCCTATTTCAAAATGAACTCCAATGCGATAATCATTTTTATGAATGGAGTAGTATGGCGAAAACTACTATGCATACTATAGATTATTCATTGCGGCAACAGCTGCCGGCAGGCAAGGTCGAACTGTCACCCCCTCCCTATCGCTCCTGAAAATGGCTGGCAAGTGCAGTATTTAACTTACAGCTCGCTGCGGCCTGTGAGTGCAACTTTATGGGTGTTCTGACTGTGTCCTACACCCTCTTACCCTGTGTCCCTGAGTGTCACCATCTATCTCCAACTTTTACTTTGTCTGTCCCTGGCTGTCACCAGGGTCAGCTGTGCACGGCTTGACAGACCTCCTTGGATGTCAGCCAGTCCCAGATCTACTGCAACAGAATGGTGAAGTAGGACTGGACACAGCAAGCCAGCACCCTTAGATGCCAACCCATGGACAACACCGGTCAACTGCCCAGAGCCATAGCAGAACAATATAGAGCAGAAGCCGAGGGGTGGGCATGTACAGCAACGGCTCAACACTGAGGAGCTGCCATTCAACAACCCCATCACCTTTCATCTAGTGACCATGCACAGTGGCGTGGGGAATGGCATAGATTAACCTGTCTTATATGTGATAAGTGCATGTGAGACTGCATGGTGCAAACATTCGGATATCCGTGGGATTAGACAGTCAGCTGTCAGGGTCGCTTCAGCGCTTCCTAGCCGCCCCACCCCAGACACACCACCCTAGACCGCTGCCTAATTTTGTGTTAGCGCCAGTCTGTTGTGAAGATTTATCTTTAAGAGTATAGGACTCATACACCTTAAAGTGTGTTGGATAAACCATTAAGGTGAACAGATGTGTGAATGTAACAAGAGCGCCTTAACATAACCAGAAAAAAACAGAATTATATTGACTACAGATGGATGTCAGACCTTGTGTTACCACAGGGATAACTACTTTTATGGCTGTTTATATGAATAGAAAATAAGGTGCTATAAAACTCTGAAACTTGCAGTAAACAGGGCCAACATATGTTAAACAACACGGTGGTGCTGTGTAAAACACATTTCTATGCCTCCTCTGCCCATGACGATAATTTCCCTGTCTTATGCTCACGCTAGCACTATCTCCGCAGGCACATTAATATATCATATTTATGACCATCATAATATTTACATGCACAAATAGTTAGAACTAAAAGACGACTTACATTGTGCCACTGTTTCCCGTAACTGAGGTCTGTTATTTGTCTCATTTCTTTAATACTTTTTTTTTTACCTTAATTTTTGTAGAAAATGCTGTACAGAACACTAGGGGAGGAAGAGTAATAAAATAAGAAATCCCTGAATGCTTCCCTCTAGGTAACTGTCATAGATTTTCTTAACTCACCAGCGTCTTCAATTCACTGGTTTATGTTTTTTTGGATGAAAACCAAATATATTTAAGCAGAAAAGCAGCCTCTTGTCTAGTACACAAATGATTATGGTCTGTCTGGCTGGGCTCCTGTGTATTCCTCTAATAACAAGTACATACACAATGGTATCAATTTATTTCCAAAAATGTGGAATTCCCTGCCAGCTACTGCATGGGTCCTGCAGGATGAAAGTGGTAGGTCAGACTTTCTCCCTGTACTTCTTCCTAACTTTCTGGGTAATAACAGGAGAGCGTTTTTTCATACCTCCCAACTTTTCATTGTGGGACATCGGGACGCACAAGCCCCAGCCCCAATCCAGCCTCAAAATCCAGAATTAAAAAAAGGGGAACAATTTTTTTGGACTTAAGCTGGCCATACACTATAAGATAAATTGTTCCAATTTTACCCCCCCCCCCCTGCAATTCAACATGGTTTTCAATTGGAACAATTTAACTTATAGTGTATGGCCAGCTTTAGTGGTGCCTTCAATATTATTGAGCCCTTAACTGAGAAATTTTGGAAAGCACTCATTCATAGGGAGTGCTGCAGTAGCATACCTGGGGCTGATTCAGAGCTGGACTTACACCTTCTTTTAGGTGCACGTTTAGATATGAGCCAATCCATGTTGCAATGTGAGGGGTGTATATGAATTTTCATTTTTTTACATGCAATAAACACTAAAACACTTTGCACAAAAAACTCACATACTGCATAACTTTATGTTCAATTTGTACATTAGAACTGAGTTAGGAAATGTTTTTACTTTTCAACTTTAATGGTGTTTTCACAGCTTAAACCTGCTTCTCCTGCAGATCTATTTTTGGTTTTGTCCAGGTCTACACTTGCACCATGTCAAACCCTGGATCAGCCCCTGATGATCACATTGGATGGCCTCTTCTGTGCAGACTTCTGACACAATATGCATTCATAACCCTACTTTTATTGCTCCGTGAGGATCTATCTCATAGGCATGCAGATTCACATGGATGTACCTAAGGCTACCCACCTTCCATCACCTGCATACTTATCCCCACCCCACTTGCACATGTTTTAGCATGCAGATTTTTTCAGAAATGTAAAATCCCCTATTTGGCACTGTGACGGTCAGATTCTCTGCTCTTTTGTCACAAAGAGGAATTGTGTATTGATTTACGGGCATTTGTTTTTTGTGTAAAACACCAAAATATGCCATGAACACACAACTCAGCAAGAGCCCCCTATGCAGGATAGAATGTAATAAGAAATCATTAATGTGATACCAGGTGCAGTTTTCATAGATTTGTTTTATGCATTCGCACAGCAATTTAAATGAGTAATTGCAGAAGGAAAATCCAATTCACGTGCCAACCCTCACTACTTTTATATTCATTAAAGTTTTATAAGCAACATGTGCGACACATATAAAACAGGAGGAGGCTCCAGATTGCATGTACAACAACCTCTATTCAAACTCATTCAGAGAACTGCATATTCTCACATGATTAAAATAACCTTTAATAACAAACAATGATATGGGGGAGGGGTCACAATTTAAACCATGTTTTAATACAAGTTATTAGCGGAAATGAGAAAACAAAAGTGCCATCAAATCATAAAAAATCTAATAATGAAATTGTCAATAGGGACCTAAGTATGTATAACAACCATTACACCCCTGAACCTGAGACTGCCCCATATAATTATGAATCACTTTATAAACAGCACTATTTAAACCAGCACCTACTTTGCAACCTATAAATCACACAACTACTTTCCTGTGGATAACTAGAAACAGATGGTGCTGGTACAGGGGCAGAAGTGCAGAACATCAGGTTCCATAGAAAGGTGGCCAGTAGACTTCTGAATGGGAATGTGTTCCTCAGAGCCAGATCCACCATCAGACAACCAAGAGGTTTATCAACTTTATTTTTATTTTAAAACTTAAATTCTGCCGTCGCCATCCGAGACGCATACACAATACCTGGACTTGCAGGCGCGTGCACATTGCTAATGACAGTATGACGTTGACGTGACCTGACCTAGCATTGTCTATAATGACGAGCGTTCCGCAGAGGATAGTGGAGCGGAGGCTGGGCAGATATCACAGGAATTTTTTATTTTTTTATTAAAAAGGTTATTTAGAATATATGCAGGGGGAATTACAATGATATTAGGGGACGAGAGGGAGAAAGAAGGAGCGTAGACATATAGAGAAACTGGGGGCATTCAAACGGGGTGGAAACAGAAGGACAGGGGGCATATAAGGGGGGAATAGCAGGACTGAAGGCATAAGGGAGCCGCCACAAGTTGGTTGCTCAAGGGCCGCCACACAAACCTTAATCCAGCAGCCTCCTTAAACCAAAGCTACTACTACTAAGTAGTAAGGGCCTTGCAGATGTTGATGCCACAGTCTTTAAGGAAACGAATGAAGGCTTTCCAGCATTGCTGCCATGTTGATAATATGAGAGCTCATAAGCTAAAATTAGGATTAATTAACATTCATTCATATTTTAAAAAATCAGTGTAATGTCTTATAAAACATATATTTATTAAAGTAAATTAACATTAAAAAACACAATGAAATACAATAATATTTAGCAAACAAAACATATAAATAGCAATAAAACCTCACATTATATAAAATAAAGGGTACATGCAAAAACCAAGCCTTGGTGTGATTAATGATGATGATGATGATGATGATGATAATAGTAGTAGTAGTAGTAGCAGTGCACCACACAGGCCACAATAAACTTGTGTGTGTGTGTGTTTCTGTATCTGTGTCTGTTTTAAACTTCAAGTATAATTAAAGTTTCAATCAGCCCTATTATCTATGAAATACATATGCAGTCTGAGAAAATTGCCTTTATAAACAAATACACTGAACAAAGTCTTTATTTTTCACAAGGAAAACATCGCTGTGCGTGAGCTCCTTCTATATTCAATTAACTGGAGTTTAAGGACAATCCAATCTCGACATTCTGTGCTAGAGGGCTGACAACATTGTAAGTCATTCCACTTTATACAACAATAAAATGTTATAGCTTTAGACCAAGGTCACATCCACAACATGCAGCAAATTACATAGATTATAGGCAACACCTCCCATCGGGATTCTCAGTGCTTCAGTGATCATTACTACAGATGAGGCTTTATAACATCACACATTAATCCAGAACTTCCTAGAGAAATGCCTTGTAATGACAGCCTACTGCAACCTGTGGTTCCCTGTTATCTGAGATATGTGCCCGAGAATATTTTGTAATATCATCCTGTAAAGTTAATATATAATGTCCCATGCACTGCATTGCAGTGAGATTGAAAAGTGGGGATGTTGCCCATATCAACCAATCAGATATGAGCTCACATTCTCCAGTGTGTGAAATGAAACTGAGAGCTTGGATCTGATTGGTTGCTATGGGCAACTTCCTCTTTTTCCAATCACACTGCAATCTCACCGCTTAGTAAATATACCCCATGGACTGAAGACTGCACAATATTCTATTGGACAGCTTATAATCATCAATGGAGACAAGGTTCTTCCACTCTCATCAGACGTAGACTACTGAATAATATGCTTCATTTTAGATTAATGTTTGAGTTAAGCTTAAAGCTGGCCATACACTGAACGCTTTTTTTCAAATGATCGTCCGATATCGTTCAAAAACGGCCGGCAACCAATTTTGCTCAACCTTAAAAGCATAAACCAAAAATAAAAAATAAAAAAAAATTTGGAAGTACTAATTTGCATATTTTCTTTTTTTTTACCATNCAATTATTGTACAGTGTATGGTGTCTTACAATTCATTTAAAAAAAATTTGGTTCATTTTTCATCCAATCATCAGATTTAAGATTTATCTTATAGTGTATGGCCAGCTTGAGACTAGTCTTTGGCTGTAGGCTGCAGTTAGGATTAGCGGACCAGATCTTAACTTTCTAAATACAGCTGTTTTCTGCACAGTAGGTGCTCAGGATGTATGCATGGCGGGAGAGAGGAGGTGAGGTATTTATGTACTACCTGGAGCAAAAACTTTAAGACTCTGTATTTCATATGTGTGCAGTGGGCTCTTCCTGTCCATATGGCCATATGAATAATGCAGGGAAAAATTTGAGTAGCAATAGGTTCTGTTTCTGGAGCGACGAAAACAGGATCCAGGATTAGGCAGTAGTTGGTGTCAGGGTTAAGCTTATATACTTCCTAAGGGTTAATACCCAACTTTTGCACAGACCCCCTTAACAACTAATAAATAACACACCACACATGGTTAAACTGATTCATTAAATAATTATTTATTTTTGGGTTTATGATTTTAGAGTTGTGTAAATATTTACTTTGGCCATGGAGCAATATGCAAGTAAAAATGGGACGAAATTGGTAAGATGTACAGGTAACGGACAAAGGCCAAGACTCCGTCCTGGACAATCCCCAGCTACCGCCATGACATGGTTTACACAAACAAAGTCCCATAATGAGAGCCACCAAGGCCAAATAAAGAACACTGTTTATTGACTCCATTACAGAAGATTGGATCTGTAGAATCTAGATCCATATTGTAATGTTGCTAAATACAGTGATTTGTCAGCTCTAGTTTTGCAGAGGTTTGGATCTGGTCCTATGAGAGAACACCCACTTAGTCCCTCTATTGGAAGTTTCACATGGTTGGTCATATTTAAGTATATACAAATCCAGGCCTAACATTATAAATCCATGCTGCTGATTGGAGGACATTCTGACCTTTTCAATGAGTAGATGTTCTTTTTTTAAGACAAATACAGTATAAGCATGAACCCCTCTCTACATACTGGTCCCAGTTCTAGGAGTATCCAGATGTTCTGCACACAGATGTGTGAAAGAAGCTATAGCCGATCCCTTCATGTCTTTATCTTGTCTGAAAGTCTTGATTTATTCCATTGATCCATAAGGGGTCACGATGTGTTCCAATAAAGTAACACATACTGTATTTTAATTTCTGTCCATTACTGAACAAGGCAATATTGAAGTTTTGGGTGCAGCCGATTCCCTGATACACGAGATTGTGTTTGTCTTCACTGGGATTATGGGAAAGCAAATCTTGTGTGTGCCTCGTACACTGTACAGCTCAATGTGATGGTTTAGACTTGTTTTCTTTCTCTAATTATAACCTTCATCTCAGCTACAAATATTTCTAACAGAGGCACCAAATATTTATTATATTACAGTTTATTTGTTAGCATCCCTGTGTGAAAATCATGCTAATACTTCGAGATATCAGTGTGATAGTAAGAGCCGTACAAATTACCCCAGCAATCTGCAGTTCATTAGGACGCATTCACAAAGTATGGGCATGACAACGGCGGCCCCCTGCGCTGCTTTTATCCACTGTACAAAGGAAATAACTATTCCACTAATATCCTGATGGCATTCCCTTTGTCCCCTGTACAGTATAAGCTGCATAAGTCATTTCTATAGAACTAGCACTGCAGTCACGCGCTTTTGTTCCAAGTACTTTAAACAGAATTTCTGTATGCTTACTGATTAAAGAGTGTGTGTTCAGATGGATTGTATTCACGTGTTTAAAGGAGCCATAATCCCTTAAATATAAATGTATGTGTGCACACGTATTTACAATATTGCCCTAATATTTAGAAGAACCTCCAGCTTAATATTTCCAGCTCAAAATATATAATATATTAGCTGTTGTTAGCATGTTGTGCTTGTGATTTGTCTTGTACTTAGCCAGAGGAGGTGTGTCTTGTGCTGAGCCAGAGGAGGTGTGTCTTATACTCAGCCAGAGGAGGTGTGTCTTATACTCAGCCAGAGGAGGTGTGTCTTATACTCAGCCAGAGGAGGTGTGTCTTACGCTCATCCAGAGGAGGTGTGTCCTGTGCTCAGCCAGAGGAGGTGTGTC
>JABWIB010004247.1:10064-22969 GCA_016617825.1 Platyplectrum ornatum
GGTAAAATGAATGTCAGTGTTTGCATGCAGGGAGAATACTTTATTTTTGTATTTTGCACACAGATACCAGTGTTACTGTTACACTGTTATTAGACTTGGGATGAAAACATCATCTCTCACCTGTAATACTGATTACAATTAATTCAATTTACCTCCCCTGCAATTCAACATGGTTTTGCCCACTCTTAAAAAATCTTTCGGAACAATATAGTGTATGTCCAGCTTTAGAGAAGACTCTGGGTTTGAAATATAGAACATCATCAGTAAAAGCTGTAAGTTGGATCTCCATATTTCCTATGTGAATACCTGTAAAGTGTGGGGAAACACTAAGCAATCATAACGAGGGGTCAATAGCCAGGTTATAAAGAAGAGGAGATAAAGGCCACTCCTGACGAGTTCCTCTGTGCTTTAATATAGGAGAACTCTTGAGCCCATTAACAATAAGTGAGGTAAACGGATCAGAATAAAAAATGATCCTATTTGTATATATCTATATTTTTATATATCATTTTATGCCCTCAATGTGTGGAACAACCCCTCAGCACATCACTAGATGAAGCATAAATGAACCTGTAGTTGCTTCCTGTATGAGATGCCAATAACACATTTCTGGCAACTGTTGCTAGGTAATACTTTCATTACTTTTCTATGTCTCATGTATGAGTTTATCTCTTGTTTATATTACTTTTATATTAAATTACAGTGTGATAACTGTGCTTACATGTTTTTTATGAAGGTTCTCAATTTCATTTTGCCCTTGACACAATTTAGTATATTCTTGACTGTTGTGTAAACATTGCTCTGATTGCCTCCAGCTAAATGTTATCCTACTGTGTATTCTTAGAGGAAATGTCACCTTTATCTGTGATCGTAGACCAGTATTTCAGATGTTATCTTCCTAGATCACAGACAAACGCACTATTTTTTCTATTGCATAACAGTTTTCTGTGCTAAATAAAACAAATGAAATGTAAAACTCCTGAAAACAGGGCAGACTTAACAGCCCTTACTGTTATGATATATGAGATAAGAGACAGAATATTACATAGTGCTTTATAGGTGTAAACTTATAAGCACTGTGTATAAGAACTATTATTTAAAAAAAAACATTCTCAAATGGTGATCCCCATGGCAGGTGAACATGTGCGCGTTAATATTATACTCTGGTTAAGTACCAACACCTAAGGATGGGTAGGGCTTCTTTAGAATGTGTGGGGGTTTATAGGGGTGGTTTAAATGTTCTCACTCCCTGACCTAGGGAAACAAAGCAATCCTACCCTGTAAATGTCTCTTTTACAAAGCTACAGTAATTGACAAGTTGTGGTCCTAGGGTTAAGTTGCAGTGGAGTCCAGGAAAACCACAGTGGTCCTGGATGAGCAGCAATACATGTACATTTTTCTTAAAGTTATATAACTTCCTCTGGATAATATGTGTATGCCATGAAGTAGAAAGTGGAATGTAATATGTTCCAGATACTAGAAAGCCAACAATGCAGAGAGAGAGAGGAAGGAATGTTCCATATGTGAGAACTAATTGACTGAGACAATTCCACCTCCTAAGACTTATGCAATGTGTTCTGGGACAAAGAAAATGAACTTGTGGCTTGGTAATGCCAGTGCATCTGCCCAGTTGAGAACATATTCTACTTGGCTTTCATTTCCCTCTTCTATGAAAACAATGAATTGTAAAAGTGTGTTTAGCAGCTTGGCTGACAGAATGTGTTCATATAATACTTTGGGCAAAGGGCTGAGCTTGTGTCACATATTCAAGATAGGGGGAGTGGTTAGAGTATGCTTGGAATGTGACATCTGCGGGCACTGCAAGTGCTAAAAATCAAGCTACACATAGAGGTTATTCTAAGCATTCATTTCATGTGCGCAAAGACAAATAAATGCATAAATAAAAACAAAAAGCATTGCAAGTAATCCTAATAACCTTATAAAATAAATGCTGGCAAGTAACACACCATATTAATGTTGTACATGTTGTTGATGCAATCAGAGCTATTTGTGTATGACTGGCTGCATTATGGTGGGAGGGTAGAGTGCGCATTTTTCTGTTATCAACATTCTCTACAATCTGTAACATCATTTACTGAACTATCAATTCAGCTGTGCAACACAAAAAAGAAAACAGGTCTATATATAATAAACTCACTTCATCCTTGATTGTATGCATGCAAGCTTGAGTCATTAAAAATAATATGAGTAGATTGTCAATTCATTTCTCTTCATTACAATTATACTAGTGTATATCTGTGATAAAGGTGTGTAAAGGTTTTCATTGCTTCATGTCTTTTATTTCAAATTTTTGAGGAGATTGCCACTTTACCATCTAGAAAATACTACTCACCTGTGTAATTTTCTGGTTTCCTCTCCTTCGGCCTAACATAATCTTAGTCTTAGGCCTAAATTTAGTAAGCAGGGAGATTGAAGAGTGGGGATGTTACCCATAACAACCAATCAAATTCAAGCTCTTAGTTTCATTTTACATACGGGAGAATGTAAGCTTGAATCTGATTGGTTGCTATGGGGAACATCCCCTCTTTCTCCCTGCTTAGTAAATTTAGGCTCAAGGCCATAAAAGCTCATGTACAATAGGGAAACAGGGCTGGAGGATGAGAGGCCACAACAGCCAAGAAAGAGCTACAGTGTAATGGAAATCTAACAGAGGGGCTAAATCCCTTTTATATGAAATGGCTGGAACATCTGTGCATTAGTAAGTCTGTACATTTTTATTCTATATGGGTACATATGGGATATCTTATTACTTGCTGATTCAGGAACTCTTAAACACATGGGTGCCAACTCTCCATGAATATCAGGGAGACTCCCTGAAAGGTGGGTGATCTCCCTGACTCCCTGAAGTGCTGGATAATCTCCCTGATGCTCATTCAGTTGAAGAAGACATTGTGTTATGATTATATAAATCACACTATGGGGCCGATTCAATCTCCTTCGCGCAAATTTTTTCTTGCGTTTTTCAATCTCCTTCGCGCGAAAACTCGCGTTTTTTCGTTCGCGGCTCATTGAGGTGCGTACAAAAAGACGCGAGCTTTCAGTCCCGTAATAGACGGGAAAAAGCGCACTTCGCGTTTTTTCCTGTCTTCGCGAGGGATTGAATCGGCCCCATTGTGTCCTGTTTCTATACAGATTATGAAGTTACTGGTTCTCCTATTTACATCTATTCACAATAAATAGTAAAAATGATTATTTACTGACAATTTATGAAACAATAAAACACTGATGTTGCTATTTTTATTGTGAAATAGTTCTCATGAGTTAGACACACCCATGGGTGGAGCTATCCACAGGACACACCCCTTTGGTGGCCCAAGTTACACCCCTTTTGTGCAGCGCTTGTCACAAACTCCCTAAAATCCATTTGCAAAAGTAGGCAACCCTGCTTAAACAGTGTTTTAGTTGAACAATAAATGCACATGATAAAAGTACGTATTTCCAGGATTTGTAGGGACATTTAAAATGTTTAATACACAGTTTACAGGAAAATAAAATCTTGCTTTATTAGCATTGTCAGGCTCTGTATTTACATACACATAATCTTCTTTACCATAATATACACACTGCTGCTGCCAGACAACCAGAGAATGTATTTCCTTTGGTTCCATAGAACTGGTTTTTAACATTCAATTACTCAAGCAGATCATGTGATTTAACAGAAATTACACTTCCAACACTTTTCATACAGTGAGGCTTAGTTGCAATTGCAAGCAACCATTTGTTTAATGTCCACATGGAATTTGTTATAATGTAAACACACATGTCTGGCTACTGCGACTCAGTGATTTGTAGATTCCTTTACATTTATTGCAGATCCAGACATCCATTCCCTGTTTTATCCAGTCTGCTGTGCTGGTACACACAATCCCTTTAAATTTCTGCCCCATCCTCACTTAAAGGTGCAAAAGTCTGCATAGTACAGAGAGCGCTTAGCATGCCTTTGGCGTACTGTTTGCATACGGAATGTATTGCATATGTGCTATAATACTTATAAATCTTAGCACCTGTTTTGCACAACACAGGTCCCCTGCTCAGCAGAGGCTGGTGACAAGGAAAGTGTTGGAGATGATGATGTGGAAGCAGCCTGAAATGGAAATGGGACACAATAGCATCTACGTTTGACCTGGTGAAAATGAAAGATCCTTCACCCCAACTACTTTTACCACTTCAGTCCCTGTGTCCTTAGGGTCTAAATGGCTTGTAACCCTTTAAAGTCCGGAGGGACATAGTTGGTTGCCTAATGACTAAGATGACTGTGAATATAAATCAAGAATTCTCTTTTTCCAGGAACAGCCTTATATACAGGACATTACCTACAGTGCTGCTTACAAACACACGCCTTTAAACATCTACAAATATTGTAAACCAAAGATGATTCATTTCCTTTATATCCCTATAATTATGCAATTTTTCCTCCAAAAGTAATAAAAAAAATCCCACTGACATAGTATTCCTTAGCAGCCTGTTTCTATAAAGATTGAGGTTAACCACTTTAACTGGATGTTTAAAGTGAAAGGAATGCAGCAATTGTATATTATTATCATGAGCAATAGAGTCACTTAAACCCACACAAAGAATTCTGTCAAAATAATTATTAGCATAATGAAAAGTATCATGTATGTACAATGCTGCCAATGGATACACTGCATGTAATATTATTACTTTCACATTCTGTTCAGGTAGTCTAGCAATACAACCCAAAACATGCAACTGCAAAACCTACATTTCATTTAATATTCGGGTGGGGGGAACTTTAGCTATAATCACAATTCAACAAAGAAAAAAAATGCACACAATTTCATACTATAGTCATTCGATTGCTATGACTATTCTCAACACTTTTTACTGCCTATTGGCTGTAGGGCTGGTCTGATTCTTTTAACAATGTTCTTAAGATTTAAGAGAGTGTGGTAGATACCTCTTACCCTCTTAATACTTTAAACCAAATAGTTATAGTGGGGGAAACTCTTCATGCAGGCTCTGAACTTAACTAATTAGAACCAATGCGCTACCTTAGGCCTGATTTTAGTATGTTAAAGATATTCTTTAAAGCATTAATTTTGTATTCTTTCTAAATTATATGAGGACATTCCCCATAGGAATCTTTATAATTGGAGTGCAACTGATTGTTAAGATCTGTGGTGCTGAAATGAATAATTAGCTCCCTCAGTAAGTTCAGCAGTCTGCTTAAACACATTATATATGCTGGATTGGTACAAGTTTAGCTGTTGTAATTTAAATGAGGTCATGTTCTGAATAAATTAAAGAAACACTCATTATTGAATTGTATTAATAACAGGTTTTTTTTTTTTGCAATGAGGAGCTATGTAAGGAATTTTAATAAATGAATGTAAATTTAGCTTTTTCTAATGTATTGAAATGAGGGAGCAGATCTAGAATAAATATTATGGGCTCCATTTATTAAAAATATCGCTGGGGCGATATGTCATTCGTCCAGGCTCGCAGCACCTCGCTGCGAGCCTGGCAACATCGCCCCCAGAATTTACTTAGACTTACCTGTCCCCCGATGAGCCACGGTGTCCCTCGATGATCCGCAGGATTCCTGGAGCCAGCGCTGTTTCTTCNGGTCCCGACGCATGCGCAGTATATCAGCACTGGGACTTCTGGGAATTTCTAAGTCCCAGAATCGGTATACTGCGCATGCGCCGGGACCCGAAGAACATCGCTGGCTCCCCATATGTCTCTCCCTTTTCTTCCCTCTATTAGAGGGAGGAAAAGGGAGGTCTATGGGGAGACTGCAGGGACACTGTAAAAAAGCAGAAAAAAAATAATTTTTAATAAACATACCGCTCCGAGGGTTTGTAAATGCAACACACATCAATTTCATATGATAAAGTCCGAAAACGGACTTTATCATATGAAATCGATAATATGGGGGCTTCGTAAATGGAGCCCTAAAAGTTGAAGGTTACATCTGGGCAAAACCTTTTTGAATTGCAGGAGTGTCAAATTATTTTTAAATAGTGTTTTGAGGTAATGTTTCCAAGCCCTATTCTAAAAGTAAAGATTGTCAATATCTGCATATAAACTATATATTAATTTATACACCCCCTGAAATGCAACACTGTTTTGACCAGGCAGTGGCATTTCTATAATAGGTTTATGGTGTGCAGTGCACAGGGGCCACAAAAAAGGCCTACCGCTGGTGATTCTCCCTTGCCACTATGACTGCGGGTTAATACAAACAGAACAGCTGGGGAGAGTCCTTTCTTCCAGATGCCGGTCGAGCAGTGTGTTGGTGTATGGTGTGAAATTGGGTATCACTTCTGGGGGAACAGGATGGGTGGTGGGTGGTTGGAATGGAAAGACATAATGGTCTATGTGGTTCTTATCTGCCCTCAAATACTAAGTTACTCTGTATTAAACAAGACCTAAATGTTTCCGACCTCAATTTGTGCTCCTTTTATGCGTGCTCAGCCTCTATTTCTGCATTTTGTATGTGTCCAGCCTACTCTTCAGCCACTTTTAATATTGTGCTCTATAATAGAATACCGTACAGCTCACATGTGTACTTGCACTTTTTCTAAATAATGTCATATGCTTGTTTACATCGGCATTTCATGCTCTTTTTAGCATGAACGAATATTATTTGTAGTAAAACTTTTACTCTTTTTAAAAAAGGGAATAGTCTATGTAGTCTTACTTCACACAACTTTCTACTATTTCATAGTGACCTCGTTCTGTGATTTTTTCTTGTAGGAAAACCTACTTATTATGAATTCTGAATACCTAAGTACTTTGGTTCTGCACAGGCTCAGGGAGATAGCTTAAGAAAATAGAAATACAGCTGGTTGGTGAGCTAAGCGGACAACTCAGATTATACATGAGGAACGCAGCCAGGGTTAAGCATTTCCTGGACAGAACAAAAATGCTGGCAAGGAACATGTTGGTTTCAATGTCATATCATCATGAACTGATTTTATTAATGCTCTGCTTATCTAGTGCCATGGTACTCCGATGATTTATGCCAACTGAAGAAACGGGTATGTTGTCTTAGACATTCCACATGTTTGCTTACAGCATGAGAAGGACATTCACATCAGCATCATCATCATTGGGTGATAGTTTATTTCAATATTTGCAAGGGCGATGTAATAGTTTTATTGAATTTAGTTCTCCATAAGAAACATCAGTTATACATAATTAGGAGTGCAGGGGATTTCACTACTGGATAAAAATTAGTAATTAGTTAGTTTACTGGCATGGTGAGTTAACCCTGCCATTGATGTGTGTTCATTTGAAAATGACAAAATCAATTTGATACACAAGGTTCTTAAGGAATCCAAAAACCTTCCCCATCTCTTTAAACATGCTGCCACTTGTTAAACAACATGTCCTAGCATGTGTATGTGTACTATGTCATGCTAGCACCTGTAACCAGCGTGGTCTTGCTGTGGCATTGTATCTTATTTGAATCTAACCCTTCTGCTACACTCTCTCTCTCTCTTCCCCTTACAATAATAACAAACCCTAATACTACTAGATTGTACTTTTAAAAAAGTTAATGACAGTAAACTTCTAAAACATTAATTACTCGTTTACTTGAATGAGTCATTCAAGTTTACAAGATAGCCACGTAGTGATGAATCAGATGGCAAATTTCAAAATTGAGGGTGAAAAATGTATATGTGTACCATGGTAAAAAATTGGCATGGCAATTTTGGAAAAAAATGTAAACAGCAATTTAGTAGCCAAATAAGGCGTAGTAAAAACCAAAAATGCCAAAATCATGATAAAACAATTTGGCAAAATAACTGTTTTGTAAATAGACCCCCAGGTATGGTGAAACTACAATACCCAGCATGTTTGAACAAATAGGTATAGCATGGTGGAACTGCAGGTTTTGCCTACACTATTCTGTGTTCCTTGGGACTAACATAAGGCTGCAATAAACAGGAACACTGCATAGTGGATTCACACCAATAACCATATGAAACACCCAGTTGCCCTGAGCTAATCCATGATATTAAGCCAAACATTGCCTGATCTACAAATTGTGTTTGTCGCTTAAGGCTTCAAATTTAGGTACAAATGATTAAGTACACAATAAATTAATATATTTTTAAATAAAAAAAAATATTTTACAGTCATTGTCTATGTAATTTATGTGTCAATGCCCCATAGACAAGTTCTGATGAACTAATGCTTGTATATAAGACTATGGCCTAAATTCAGTAAGCAGGGAGTTTGAAGGGGA
This sequence comes from Platyplectrum ornatum, assembly GCA_016617825.1. Taxonomy (NCBI): domain Eukaryota; kingdom Metazoa; phylum Chordata; class Amphibia; order Anura; family Limnodynastidae; genus Platyplectrum; species Platyplectrum ornatum. Next base: position 18,304 of record JABWIB010004247.1, read on the forward strand.
ATTGAGAGATTCCAGCTCTCAGTTTCATTTCACATCCTGGAGAATGTGAGCTCGAATCGGAATTCAATTCTCCTGCAAACTCCCCGCTTAGTGAATTTAGGCCTATAAATCAAAGCACCCAAGATGACCAGGAAACACACACAAGAAGCTTTCTCATAATCTTGGATATGCGGCATGCATCATGTACAGATCAGATATACATTTGTATGTCAGGGTGTGTGTGTAGCCACAGCCCCATAAAAATTATCCACACACACACACAGACGGCCGACTACCGCAGGGCATGTTAAACTTATACAGCAGACCTTCAGATCCTATTGCAGAGCTACTGAGCTGTGGATCTTGTTAAATTGGTGACCTCATAAATCTCAAGACACAAAAGACTTACTGGCTCTTACAGTAATTTAATGATCCACAGTAGTTTTACCTAGTATTAACATTGACAAGCTGTAGTTTCTCTGCATTATTATTATTATTATTATTATTATTAATAACCATCATTACTAATAAAGGGTAAAACAACTAAGTTAACTACTTATTTTTATTAATTATGAAAACTACACTATGGGGTATATTTACTAAGCAGGGAGATTGCAGTGAAATTCGAATTTGGGGAAGTTGCCCATGGCAACCAATCAGATTTGAGTTCACATTCTCCAGAGTGTAAAATGAAACAGAGCTCAAATCTGATTGGTTGCCATGGGCAACTTCCCCAAATTCGAATTTCACTGCAATCTCCCTGCTTAGTAAATATACCCCTATGTCATTTACAATGGTGTATACTACTGAAGGTAGTTTCCCTCAGTATTAATAACACAAATTTATTCAGTTATAAAATGTAAATACAGTATTTGTATCCAGTTTTAAAAATTAGTTTCTCTCAATGATAATAATGATGTTTCGTTTAAGACTTATGAAGCCATCAATTCTTTATGGATATTTAGGAAACATGATTTAATAACATCAAGGAACTGGTACGGGATCATACACAAACATGGTATTGCTAATATTATTTTATTTGTTGCCCTTCACTCCTTCACTATCTGCAGGACCTGTTTGTCTAAGCAGTTATCAGAAGGGGACTGGAAAGAAATGTGATTCTCATTTTCCATACCCGGAAAGCTTTTTGGAAAAATGCATTTAGTATCTTATGTACTCGAATGTTATGTTAATCAGTGCTGAACAAGGGCATATCAATAACAGAGTAGGTTTAAACTTTACTTTGCAGATAATTGTTTTGCAAGCACAATCAGAAATATGGATTATAAAGAAAAAAATGCAAACAAATGCTGAGGCCTTACAAGGGAATCAGTCTTTTAATTCTAATTCTAAATATTCATCAAAGAGAAGAAGGCATTATTCACTAATGCCCCCTTGAAATCCTGAACTCTAATGGAAAAACACAAGTGAAGCAATCTCTGACATAAGTGTTAATGTGAACACTTGTCAGTATTATATATTTTTTTTAGTGCTTCCAGGTATGTTTTATCTCATTACAATGAATAAAATTTATGACCCACGTTATCGACATAAAGTACTTATCAAGATTAAAATATGTTTGTACCTGGGGGTTGAGGTGTTTGTGAGGACCTTGTAAGTGAAAATGAATATGGTCAACTTAACAGAGGACATAAAGTTATTGCAGAGCTACAAAGGGTTAGGCTGCAGGGAGTGGATGGTTCATAGAAGGGAAAAGTTAGGCTTAGGCTGCGGGGAGGAAATAGTTAATAGAAGGGGAAGGATAGGCTGTGAAGAAGGCACAATTAATACAGAAGAATAGTAGGTTGCAGGGAGGGAATAGTTTATTGAAGGGGAAGAGTAGGTTTAGACTGTGGGGAGTGTTGTGATATTGGGAAGATCACACGTGTATAAAAAATGCATATTGAAAATATTAACTTACCTTTGTGTGACCAGGCCTGGTTTTCTTCAATGGTTTAATGACTTTAGACTTGTATATCGTAAAATCTGCAAGAACATACATCTTGGACAACCATGCTAGGATCGAACACTTCATTTAAATGTGCCTTCTTGAGGAAGAGGAATAGGGTTGGTATGGGGATAAAAATTAACTGCCAGAGAAATAATATGTCATTCTGTGGGATCTTCTCAGAAAAGGTTTTGAGGTTTTGAAATATACTTCCAGTCCCAGGCCAGGAGTCTAAGTGTAGTCTACTGTAAGGATGCCTAGGTCTTGTGGATCCAGATCTAAAAATAAACAAAGTGTGTTCACATGCAGTCACAATTTACAAATCCAGTGATCAGAAATGTACCCCTTTTCATAAGGTTGAAGTCAGTCCATTGCTTTAAAGTATGGATACAAGCACATACAGTATGTGTTTTGATTGAGTAGCACATAGTACATACACAAAGTTGAGTACAAACACAAAAACAGTGTGAATGCACAGAAATGTAGGGCGCTTTACAGAACTCTGGTCTCTGGCGTCAAATAGGATCACAAATTAAATTACTGCAACTCTTGTTGCTAAAACAAAAAGGTTGTATTTGTATTTCTATGGAGACATCACTGTGGAAATTGGACAGGAATTAAAAACTGTATGTTTAATTATCAAGTACCTTATTAATAACTGTATTTACATGCATGTTTTGGCCAGTTGCATATCACCAACTCAAGAGCAGCCCAGATGGCCTAGACATTCTGTGAAGCACCAATATCGTCACCTTTAGATCTTTTATAAATATTTCAGTGTATTAATTTTGAACTGTACCCAGGCCGGTGCGCCCATTAGTCGAAGTCAGGCGGCCGACCCCGAGGGCAGCAGAGCGCCAGGACAAAAAAAATAAATTATAATGATTTCTTTTTTAAATGGTGCAAAAAAAAAAAACAACAAACCATGATAATTCAAAACCGGGAAGGCGGACGGTAGCACTCCGCCGCCCTCAAGAAGCGGCAGTATGTGACGTGATGACGTCATGCCGACGCCATTCAACTGTAGTGCTAAGTCTGCCTAGGGCGCAGACCTAGCACCGGCCCTGACTGTACCTGTGGCATTTAAGAGCCTTAATTTTCTAAACTGTGGGATAAGAAAAGTGGGGATGTTGCCAATAGCAACCAAGCAGATTTGAGCTCTCAAAAAGAATACAGTTAGTACCTTCTGCAGTTAACTTATACAACAGAAATAAATGTAATAAATATATAAATAAAAGTAAGGGAAGACCTCAAAGACCACAAAGATGGGCTATGCAGGTTAAAGGGCTCAAATTAATGCTTAAATTGAAGTGAGATTGGAAAGTAGGGATGTTGCCCATGACAATCAATCAGATTCAAGCTCTCAGTTTCATTTTACACACTGAAGAATGTGAACTCAAATCTGATTGGTTGCTATGGGCAACATCTCCACTTTTCAATCTCACTGCAATCTCACTGCTTATTAAATATACCCCCTGAAGTTTGTTCAACTTTTCCAGACTCCTGACTGAGACCCATGCACCATGCAGTGAGGCTTGATGAAACAGTTTGATGCAAATCCATATCCTGCATTTGTCCTCACAGTTTACAATGCTATAAATCACAGCATTAAGAAATGTCTGTGCTTGATAATACAATAAGCTGCATAATCACTGTGCAGTTTGGAAAAATAACATATTGGCAAGTATGAACTGATCATGAAATTTTTAATCAAGACTCACAAGTGATCTGGAATATTTCAAGTTTTCTGACAGACTTTATTTGATTCATTATTATTCAAATAATCGAAGAAACATACTAATTTAATCTGCATATGCATTTACCAAGCTACCTCTTTTCTAAAATCTTATAACAAAAAAATGCTGCTTTCATTAAATAAGAATGAAAAAAGTACAATTATAAAGTATAAAGCTCTAAAATAAAGAAACGGGCCATCTATGGTTACTAGGATACTATGTAAAATAGGGGCCCTCCATATGCTTTTCAGGGGTCTGCTTATGTTGTAAATAGGCCTTTCTGATTTAGTGTTTTGTATGCAGCCTGTACTTAAAAACACCCTCCAAACATACACATTGTAAGTGATTGTTGGTGTTAGTCTGGTGTGTTTCTGAGATTCGTATGATCTGGAGTTTTTACACATGGAGAATGATCTCTTATGATGAAATGAAGGTAACTGTAACTGTATTAGTCATTTGTTAGAACAGACAAGGAAAGAAGCATCTCTGAATACGCAGCATAGCATCAACACTGAAGTTGATGGACACAGCTTTATAAAGGCACAGTGGGTTTTATTCATTTTATATAGGCACAGGAAATTACTGCTGGAATTGCTTAGTTACAAAGTGCGATGACCTGCACTATGCAGATTCACCTACATCTGCTCCAAGCAATTCTTGTTTAGTTTCTTTAGTCTTTCTTCGTATACCATGTGCCAATTTAGTTGCACTCCTTACATAGTATTCTAGGTGACTCTGAACCAATGACCTATAAGGTAAATATAAAACTATCCAAACAACAGCAAAGCGGGCCTGAAGGAGTGCACACGTGAATATTAAAAACTTATATTTTATTGATATTACATATAAAAACCACAACACTGTGTGGATATGGTCCCACCCAAACAGGTTAGATTAAAATAAAGATTAAGAATAGTGAATAGGTAAGAAATAAAGTGCTGAAATAAAAAAAGTTTTTAATAAGCGTAATTCACAATGTGTTATATGGGCTCATGACACTACT
>JABWIB010004250.1:38541-51171 GCA_016617825.1 Platyplectrum ornatum
GAGACAGAGGAATACCAACGTTTTCCTGATTCTGACAATACCAACTACGTTCAACCCGCGGTAAGTGACAAGTTGATTATGCGATTTTCACCAATTGTTACTTGCCGTATTTTTGGTATTTATCAGATATTTTGGTATGATGAGAACAGGAGGAAGAAAAGAAAAAGAGACAGGAGGATGATCATATGACAGTTTGTTTAGCTACTTCTGCTCCTACAGCTACAATTACTAGACCACCTCCATATGAGGAGGAAGCAAAGATATTTCAACCAGGTCAGCTAGATGATCAATCGACAGTGTTTAACTCTAGATACCCTGTTATTTTTATGTGCCCAAATTGCATCTCTGTACTGAATGAAGGGAAAACTGTCCGTCATGTAATCTCCCAACTAAACCACTTGCCCAAGCAGTCACTAAACTAAGATCCTACAATGTCAGGAGAAAGAAAGAGGAATCACCAAAAGGTGTCAAATAAAGACTGCAGGAGTATAAACTGTATTTTATAATGAGCTCACAGCTGAAACAAAAGTTCAGCACTCCAGCTTACAAGACAACACCTTTTTGGCTACTTAACCTCACTGACCTGCAATTTACCCGTTACCCGTCTGTCTCCCCCATTTTGTTTCCTGCTTTTAACAATGCCACACTTCTGGCCGCTGTTTCAACTAGTGGACATGCAATCCCTTGTCCAGTTCGATTGTTGTCAGTTCTTGTGTTTATTAAGTGTTATGATTCTGCCATTTCTTGGTTTACTACTGTGCCTGTTACCCTGCATTGCGGCCTGTGTGTATTGTTTTTCTTTAAACTTACAAATAAAGAATTTCAAAACAAGACAGCACCTATGAATCAANTGCTAGATATAGTAGAAGCATTGAAAGACCAAGAGAAGAATTTATTTTTTACAAGAACCAAAAGAGAAAAAGATGTTTGAATCATGGGAACACTTAGGAGTACAAGACAAAGCCTGGGTGAAAGGAAAAGAGGATGTGGGATTACTGAAAGTCCAGCCAGTGCAATTGACTATCAAGCCAAATACGNTGCCAGTTGCTATACGACAATATCCTCTCAGCCAAGAGCAAACTCAAGCACTGGGAGTGCTACGGAAAAAGATGGAAACTACTGGGATCATAAGGAGGTGCAAATCACCTTACAATACACCACTATTTCCAGTGAAGAAGAAACCAATACCTGGAATAGAAAATACACCACAGTGTTACAGTGATTGATCTAGCCAATGCATATTTCCCAGTACCAATAACTGAAGATTCACAGTAGTTACTTGTCTAGTAGTAAACTAGTCCTTCGGAGTTTGCAGAAGCTATGTCCAGTGTACTAAGAAGATGGAGTCCAAAGTATCCTTAAGACACACAATTATTGCAATATATAGATGAGCTACTACTACCTCAAAACAGAAATGTGAAGAAGAGACTAAATCTCTCTTAGTGTTTCTTGCAGAAGATTGCAGAGTCACTCAACAGCAGTATGCACAGGAGAAGGTTATATTCCTTGGACATTGTATGCTTCATCACTTATGCAACCTCTTTACAATGCTACCAAGAAGACAGCAATTCAACCATCTGAGAGCATTGCAGCACAAAAAGAAGCTGTACAGAAAATAAAGGAATCTGTTTGTGCCACACCTGCATTGGGTCTTCCGAACTATAACAAACCCTTTACACTGCTCTGTCATGAACAGTGTAAAGACTACAGGAGTAAAAACTGTATATTATAATGAGCTCATAGTTGAAACAAAAGTTAACGATCAGCACCCCAGCTTACAAGACAACACCTATGGATCAACTGCTAGAGATAGCAGAAGCACTGGAAGACCAAGAGAAGGAGGAAAAGGAGAAAAAAGGGGCAAAGATGAAGCAATTTTGTTTTGGTGATTGATAGCAAGAAAAAGCAAGTTCTGCAGGAAGACAGAAGAAAGTTTATTAGTCCGACTTCTAGAAAGTGATTCTGGTGTCAGGTCACATGAAAAGAGATTGCAGAAAATACAAGTTATGGCTGGAAAAGAAGAAGCAAGAAAAACCCAGTCTACTGGACAGACAGTTGTTAACTGAAGTTTAGGTACCCCCGTAGAAGCTGTATATACTCATCCTACAGATGCAGGACAAATACATGGATTTGTAAAAGTAACATTACCTGAAGGAAAAGAAATATACGGTTTGCTTGATACCGTGGCAAGCCAATCTGTTATAAGAAGGGAAGAGATCTCTGACAGTTTAATCACTGGTGAACCAGTAATTGCAAACGGACTTACAGGAGAGAAAGTGTCACTACAAAAGACAAAGACTATTAATATACAAATACAAGGACACCCAGAGGAAGTATCTGCTGAATTTCTAGTTTCTCCCACATGTCCAGTAAATATTTTGTTAGCAGACTTACTACAGAATTTGCAAGCCAGTATATTGTACAGAGGGAACAAAATCATCTTTAAAACAGCTTTACAACCTCATTAATATGATCAGATACAAGCAGCCATGTTCAAACCATGGAAACACTTCGGAGTACCAGACAAAGTCTGGGTGAAAGGAAAAGAGAATGTGGGATTAATGAATGTCCATCCAGTACAATTGACTATCAAGCGAAATACAATGCCAGTTGCTATATAACAATATCCTCTCAGCCAAGAGCAAACTCAAGCACTGGGAGTGCTAGTGAAGATTATGGAAACTATTGGGATCACAACAAGGTGCAAATCACCTTACAATACACCCTTATTTCCAGTGAAGAAGACCAATACCTGGAATGGAAAAGACACCTGTATATAGGATGACACATGATCTGAAAGAGGTTAACAAGAGACTGGTGGTACCTACTTCTCTGGTTCCTCACCCATACTCTCTACTAAATGGCATTAATCCAAAAATTAGTCTTAGTGTTTCTTGCAGAAGAGTGCAGAGTAAGTCAACATAAGTTGCAGTATGCACAGGAGAAGGTTATATTCCTTGGACATTGTATCTCCCAAGGGACAAAACATTTAACAGCAGAAAGAAAGAGAACAATATTGGAAGCACCTTTCCCAGGAACATTAAAGGAAACACATTAAAACACATAAAAATGCAACAACAAGCAGTACAGGAACATAAGAGTTGGAAAAAATTGGGAGCAAAACCACAAGAAGAAGGATTGTGGGACAAGGATGGCAAGTTGTGCCTGCCTATAGCACTATATGCACCTATGCTCCAAATAGCACATGGATCAGACCACAAAGGAAAAAAACAAATGTCCAGGCTAGTCCAAGACCACTGGATAGCACCAGGATTCTATGTGGCAGCAAAGACATTTTCAGATCAATGCTGGATATGTGCATAGAATAATCCAGGACGACGGACTAGAACCAGCATGGGACATACTCAAATTGCATATTTCCTATTCCAAAGACTCCAGACTGATTATATTCAAAATGTGGAACTTATTAATATTCACCGACCTGCACAGACATTTTTAGCCAATGGCTAGAAGCATGGCCAGTAGCAAAGGCAAATGCTGTAACAACAACAAAGAAACTGATAGCAGAAGTAGTGTTTAGATATGGAGTCCCTGAAGTAATAGAATCAGATAGGGGTACACATTTCACGGGAGAAATAATGCAACATATCATGCGAGATTTTAATGCTTTCCATACCCCCTATAGACCACAGGCTAGTGGTAGAATAGAGGGATTGAATGGTACTCAAACTAAACATTCAAAAAGTCATGCAGGAAACAGGATGTTATTTCCTGCAGCAGTTACAGCATAAACTTGGAATCATGACAGAGTATGTAAAATCCTTTCAAACCAGTTGACTGATTTGCAAGGATAACAGATGCGGAACCACACAACCTGTCAATTGGGGAATGGGTGTACATCAAAAGACATTTGAGAATGTCCCTGCAACCCAGATATGATGGACCATACCAAGTCCTGCTGACAACTCCCACCTCGGTGTTTGGACGAGACACCTGGGTGCATGCTTCCCATTTCAAGAAGACCAACCACACAAATAAGGGACAAAAATGAAGGGAAGTAATACTCTAGTATTGACTATCTTTACTTGGGTGTTAGTGGGGACTTATGAACCTAAGGCAGAATAAAAAGCAAGAGTGGGGTGGAGGAATGTGTTTGTGATAAATGCTATAAATATGCAGGGAAGGAATGTCAGAACAGGTGCATGTATGAGCATCTCCGGATGGCCCTAGACTACACAAGGGTAAATCTGAATCTTGGGTGTTGTCTAGGAAACGAAGAAGTATCTCACTGACTGAGATACAGTATGAAACATGGGAAAAGACTAGAGATCACTACCTACAGCTTGAGTCACCTAAATTACTAGCACATATGATAAATCCAAAGGTACATTTCTGTGTTCTTTAGCCACCATAGGGAATGAGTTTGTTGTAACGGGATGGTACATATGTTGACACAAAACTGAGAAATATTGGTAAAATGTATCCATGCCAGACAGCTCCTTTTATAGTGACCCAGAAATCAGGCGAGCTCAAACTGAAAAAATCTTCCCCCTTATTATGTTATAGAAGATGTAACCAGGAAGCAACCTCCCAAAATGGCTGAACAAAACTAGAAATGATCAGACCAGGTTTACAGTTGACAAGACTGTGGTCAAAGGTTTTAAAGCCCTTGACCTAATATATACAGTTTTGCCTCCACTACTGCCAGAAAAAACTATATTGGTTATATGGTAAGACGTGGTACATATTTGCAATTTGGGTCTTATGGAAATTGTACTTGGATGAATGAATAGTACCACCAGTACAAATACTGTAGTCCAGCATGAAAATATGAAAACACTCATTCAAAATCATTTGTGACATGAACAAACCAAGTACAACAGATATAGGAGAGCCATGATGGCCCCAAAAGCAGACAAAGAATTAACTGAGCTACTGTGGGTAGACCGATGTTGCATCAAAACAGCTTTCCAATACTTAATAGATGTAGCTGGGCCACTAATTAACGTTACAGACATATATGACAACACATTCAATTACTTAGGAGTAGAGTACAGGAACTTAAAAAAGAACAAGTGCAACATAGAATGGTTCTAGATTACATTACAGCTCAGACTGGAGGATTTCACACAACTCTTCTAACTGGTAGAATGTGTTGTACTTTTATAACAAATGAGGAGGTTAATGCAGAAGAGACAATAGCTAGTCATGTTCAAGAGATTGAGGACGAAAAGGATAAGTTTTATAAGGAACACAAGAGAAAGTCTTGGTTGTGGGAAGGGTTTGATTTTAGTTGGCTTAACCCAGCTAATTGGTTCAAAGGAATAACTGGATGGATAATGGGAATACTAATGTTACTTGCAATAATTGCAGGATTAACTCTTATTTTATGTGCTAATCAAGCTTTTTAAATGCTGTTTTTTATGTGTGTCTAAAAGAATTAATAAAAGACAAAGGGGAAACCTACTAAGACAGATTGAGGATAGAATTGAACACAGGGATGAAGCAGGATATACCCAAATGATTCATATGGAGCAACGAAACTACAATGATATGACACAGCTGAGAGAAGAATCTACCAAAATGAATAATATTGCATTTAATCAATGTTGTAATACAGTTTAGGCTACTTTGTTACGGGACGGTCATTACCCTCCATCTGGTCTAAACAAAAGGGGACATGGGGACAGAAGTAAGTAATTAGGTTATCGTCTAACCTAATTAACAAAGTATGTCCCGAGTAAAGATTATATTTGATTTTAAAGAATCAAAAGGAGGGACAATGATAGAGGTAGATTGATGTATGATTCTCTATAACCAAATATACTCCATCTTGTATCCATGTATATTATCATATACACATATAGCCCATATTGTAATCATCAGATTTGTTTTAAATGCTCTTTCTCTTTAAATTCAATATATGGATATTCTTTGATATATGCTAATGCTTTGAAACATTTGCAAAAAGAGCAGTGCCCAGCTCTTTTTTCTGATGCTCCGGTGCGTCCAGTGCAGCCAAAGGACACTATATATGTGTGACACCTGATGGAGCCGTTGGGATCTCTATCAGTCTGTGTCTAGTTTCTCTCACTTCCTTTAGTTCTTGATTAAATAATCTTTTCCTGAGCAGTGAACTGAACCAACTAGTTCACTATGAAGATTAGTTTATTTTGAACCAATCAGTCCTACTGTAAAACAATAAAAGTCTAATGCTATCAGGCTTTTGTACTTAAATAGTAAATAATAGTGTTATACAGAACCAAAAGTAGACCTAAGCTACTGCACATATGCCCGTAAGACACTTCCAAAACAGATCTGGGAAGTTATCTCCATATTTCCATATCTTCTGTGAGGTATATGGGGAAACTGCTGGAATTATTCTGAGATAAGTCTGCATTATCTTTAGTTTTGAAACACAGTGACAAACCCTCCTCTAACATTGGAAGCAGGGCAGCCAAGAAGGGGGTAATATTTCTCTGGGCCCGGGGTGACATGGAAGTCTGAAATTACTAAGTCTGTGATGACTTGTTAATAATGCAGGAGCTTGCTGCTACTGCAAGGAGTCTTCACATGTTTCCCAAACTCGGCACTCACAAGTTGAACATGTTGTTGGGAACTTGGGAAGAGAAAAGGGGACCTGGGGCAGAAATTATCACAANGGGAAATGTATTGGATCTACCAATTAAACACCCTAAAACCCTGTGGCCTCAATGATAATTATGAAATAGTCCCTTTCCTAGATTGATTTTTAGACCAACTTTCTATGGTTTTATATCCATACATTTTATGTTGACAGTACTTCTTATGTGGTATTTTTAGTTTGCAATTGTTATTATTTTTAGGTCCTTTGGTATTTTTTACTACATGGTACTTTTATTTTGTTATTATTATTATTGTATTAATAATATTACCATTATTCTATTATTTCTAGTTATTTTATTATGTTTTTCTAATGGGCACTAGTTTTTACTATTAGTTCCTTTACTCCTCCTATTGCATTTTTTTATTGCCATATGTTTCCTTTTTTATAGTCTGGTTTTATTATGTTTAATTCTTTTATTACTCCTATGGCACTAGTTTCTATTAGTTACTGTATATTATTCTACGTTTTATACTATTTTTACCTCTGATTCATGTGGACTAGTCTCCCTTTTCCAGGTGTTTGTTGAACAACAAATTCATTCCTCCTAATTCTAGAGTTAACAAATTTAGAATGTCTTCTCTTTATAGAGTTAACAAATTTAGAATGTCTTCTCTATATACTGATAGGAGTACCCTAGCGGCTCCCCGGGACCGAGCGATCTCTGCTCAGTTTGTCTGTATGAATTGTTTATAAACATCGGAAATGTCCCTTATATTAATCTGTCTTAACCATAGTTCGTCTAGAGCACCATAACTTAATATAACATTATACTCTGTTTTGTGCCTTTATATGAAGCACTGTGTAAGCATTGTTCACTGCCGATTCTATTCTTTATACGTACTACAAGTAGCAGAATACCGACATATAACCGCACAGTGCTCTTTATTAGGCTCTACTGTTTGGTTCTCCCCTTCGCCTGTCACACACGTCTCACTGTGACGTCATGTACTGTTTACTTCCAATTAAGAGGCGTCAGTGCTGACAAGGGAATCCCTGCAGCCCTGCCAATCATTGTTAAAGAACCCGCCAAAGGGTTTAAATCCCTAAACTTGTTATTGTGCTACAGTAATTTTACCCCTGATGAAGTCTGATACGGCATATCCATGGTCTGGATAGACGAAACGCGTTGGTCCTTATTCATTCCTACTTTTATCCTTTATATAACTTTGAACTGGACTTATCTACTGTTACTGGAGATTCCCTGCAGAAGTCATCTCTGATGGCGACAGAGGATCTGCCATAGACAAACAGTATCATCTACAGATAAGCCACTGGTTCTTTTAAATATAAATGCTTATAAATATATTTGATTTGGTACGCAGATTGTATTTATTTATTACAGTAAAGATTAAAACCTTTTATTCTACTACACTATGAGATGTTGTATATTTCTCCTATGGTAATTGAGGCTGTGACAGTACATGGAGCATCCCGCTGAGAGATTACACTAAAGGCTGAAACACCAAGTATAATTCTACTACGCTGCTCTGCATACTATAACTCACTATAACTGTCAGTGACAGCTGCCATGCTACTGAAGCCGGGTGGGGGACCAAAATTATTGGTCCTGTCTTTGGCAAAGGCTGCAATTGGCTAGTCAATTCTGACTAGCCAGTTGCAGCTTTACAGATTTGTCAGTCTTCTAATAGTAAGCACAGATCCTGTGCTTATTTAACACAAACAGGCTATTAGTAGGCTGCTTGTGAATGAATAAGTGCAGGATCTTTGTAAAAAATGTAAAAAAAAATAATAATAAAAAATAAAAATAATAATAATAAAATAATAAAAAAATTAAAAATAATTAAATAATAATTAAAAAAACTAAATCTATTGTGTCCATGTGTGTGTTTTAAAAAAATGTTCCTTTTTTTAACTCCTGATACAAAAGCTGGCATAGTAACCATGACGGTTACTATGTTCAGCTTTTGTGAATGAAACGAAAAATAGATTTTCACATTAGTTTCATTAACGATAGCCCGCATAGTAACTGCCGTGAGTACTATGCCAACTTTTGAATGAAAAACCTATAAAAGTTAAACCCTGCCCTCCCTGACAAGAAAAATTATCAGTAAGGTCAGTAGGGTCAAACTGCTCACTGTACCCGTATATGATTTCCTTGAGGGTTGTAGTTTATAATATTGTATTACTTGGGGGATTTTACTCTATTGATACAACCGGTGGCTCTGCAAATGTAATATGGAGCACTAAAACCATTCCAGTTGAATCTGCGCTAAAAAAGTTAAATGCCGCTCTTTCACTTCTGACCCCTGCGGTGTACCCAAATAGCGTTTTACAACCATATATGGGAGGTTTCTAAAATTTGAAGAATCAGGGGATTACATTTTAAGTTTTCGTTTAAGTCTCATGGGTAACATCTGTCCTGGTTAACATCGGTCCAGAATAAAATGGATTAATGGAAAATTTGCTAAAAAATGGGAAATTTTAAAATTTTACCCTCACTTTGCTTTAATTCCTGTTAAACACCTAAAGGGTTAATAAACTTCCAGAGTACTGTTTTGGATAGTTTGAGGGGTGCAGTTTTTTAAATGGGATCTATCATGCAGGCCCCTCAAAGTCAAATCCAAAGTGAACTGGCCCTAAATTTTTGAAACTTTCTAATTTTCTTAAAATTGTGAAAAATTTCTACTACGTTTATGAGCCCCCTACCACCCTAAAAAAGTTAAAGGTGGTTTAAACAATGATGGCAACAGAAAGCATACATATTGAAATTATTTAGTAACTATTTTGTGTGGTATGACTTATCTGTGTTACAAGCAAAAATTGAAATTTTTTCATGACATTTGCGCATTTTTCACAAAAAAATACAAACTGTATCAACCAAAATTTACAACTAACTTAAAGTACAATGTGTCACGAAAAAAACAATCTCAGAATCAGTTGGATAAGTTAAAGTATTAAAAAGTTATTACCACATAAAGTGACATGTCAGATTTGTAAAATAGGGCTTGGTCTTTAGGGACAAATTGGCTGCGTCTTAAAGAGGTTAATTACCATTTTTAATTACCATTTTATATACTGTCTAATGTTCTTTATGAACTTGTGTTTTATGTATTGTGCAGGGCTCACGAGTGTGTTTTCTATATTGGGCTGTCATTACAGTTACAGCATTCACAATTGTGATATAATGGTTGGCAGTCTCAAATGTGCAGTCACAAGTATGCTCTTTGTATACTGTGGTCCAATAGAGAAATGAATAGTTTTTCAGTTATTTAAAAATTATGTTTTATTAATTAAAAAAAACTGTAACATTAGAAACAGTAACTTAAAAGCAATTTATTGCGTTTACTTTAAAAATATGTGATAAAGAATGTATTGAATAAAATCATACATGTTTGGAGATATGGAAGCATAGTAAGTCTAGCTGCACACTGAGAGATTGACAATTGAAAAGAGAGGGCTTAATGAGCTATTTCTGTTTCTTCTGGCGGACTATCTCTGTCTTACCTGTACAGCCGCCAGAGGCAAAGGGACTTTGCTGCAAAATATATTTTGACCTTTATCCGCACAGTCTCAGAAACTTACAGATTTCTTTTTCTTTTAAGCCAACACGAATTTCAACTCAGAAGCACTACTGCTGCTTCTATTGGCAGAGAAAGCAAAAGGGTCTAATTCTGCAATTACCTAATCTGCTCAAATCCTGTATCTGCTAAACACTGTAGTTGATTGAAAATACTGGGTACTATCTGTTTAGATTCATGATACATTGTTTATTAACCCCATTCATAAACTCTAGACATTTTGAAGGGCATTGAAAAAAGGAGATTTAAAGTATAAAAATTTGATTCTAAAAAAGCAACTCCCTCTTTCTCTCTCCTGTCTCTTCATCTAATCAGCACGTTCTCGTATTTTTACCCATACAATTTATAAAACTATTATGAACAGTTCCTTCAGGTTTTTATTGTTTAATTATTATTATATTATTTTCTTCTTCTATGCTTATTAATAATGATAATAATAATAATAATAATAATAATAATAATATTTGACCAGATCCAGGTCCCTGCACAAACCCTTAAACTCCCCATATGTTGAGGCTTTACCATTTTATTTTCTATTATACCTTTTACCTACTTAACTATTAAATCAATTTGACACGGACACCAATTTCAATGGCAATATAAATTGGCAGCTTTATTAATTAATTAAGTTCACATATTAATTACATTAACATATTCAAATCATTTTACCAACTGAACAATTCAACTAGGCAATTTTTTAGTGGCGACAAATAGGCAGTGCGTGGTACTTTTATCTCTTACAACTAAAGCTCTAACGATCTGAGCTGACGGGTTACCGCCCACAAGGGCGTGGGCCCGTAAATGCGCCGATTGCGCAGGACTGTGGTCCACTTCCACCTAAACGCCAATTGCATTTATCTTCCACACGCCAATTTTGTGTTACAACAATCATTGTTATTTCAAAGTTGTTAACTTTTTATCCGTCTCAACTCTTATCAACTTTCTTTCTTTCCAACAAACATTTCCCATGCAGCTGCCTTACTGCCATACACGCTTTATGTATTAATGCGTGTTCGCCACCAAAATTGTTCTTCAAATAAGCTGCCCTAAATAATCTTTTATATCGGTAATAAACCTATCCATACCAGCATAGCTCAAATGCACCCCATCGTTCCTAAATAAATGCCTGTAGTCCGCCCGAATCGCCGGGTGCTCAATAATGCCGCCGCCTTTTGCCTTCCAGCGCTTGGACACGTTATTGTTAATTTTCCTTCTTACCTCTTTCATAACCTTAGCCTCTTTTTGTGCCCCCAACCATTTCCGCCTCGATATAATGTGAGACCAGGCTATGTGTAACCCAGGCCATGAACACTTCAAGAATTCCATGTCCTCAACTATTTGATTCATTAAACCAACCGATTTTATATGTCCTATATCATTTCCCCCCAGGTGAATAACTAAAACATCAGGTAATGTAAATTCTAATACTAATCTGGCAAACTTTTCACACAACGATTCCCATCTTAAACCACGCCAACCAATCCAAGATATGTGTAACTTTTTACGTTCATGTGCATCCCCCATAGCTAAGGGGTGCTTCCCTGCCCAAAAAACAAAAGAATGTCCCATCACCCAAGCCAACAATGGTTGTTTCTTGACACCGTCTGGCATACCTGCGTTACAGACTGTAAAGAAAAAACACAAATTTCTATTACCCATTAACTTTTTTACCCTAATCACTTCATCAATCTTAACCTATAAATCTGCTTAACCTATAAATCAGACTATCTATTCTTTATGCCCATCTATATATATATGCGTAACTATACATTCATAAGTGTCTCAATTCATCTGTTTTTTTTTTTTTATTTAACCAGTTTTAACTCTGGTCGAATATATCTTTTAAAGCAATCTGATTTCCAACCACCAATACGTTTTATAGCCAAATCCGGTAAGCCAGTTTCCGCCACCGCTGTAGCGGCCCCGATCCTAAACGAGTGAGTCCCAAAATCTTTGGGATCCAGGCCAATTGCTGTTAAACATTTTCTGAATATCGATTGAAATTGGAACCTCGTAAGAGCGTCCCCGTTTTGGTGCACAAATCACACCTTACCTCTCTGAGGCCTATAAGCATCAAATTGTGATCCCCAACGTACAGGACAAATTCTGTTATTGTCTGACAATTCCATGGCCATCTTGGTCTATCTTCCCTCGTCTAATCTTGCACATAACCATTTTTGTGAAAGACATACGTCTTCCGCCAGTATCACTGNATCTATGGACTGCTTGTTTCTGGCCAACAACTCACTGATAAGGAATGCACCCGCAAAGGCGCACACAAAAGCTGTGGAAAACAATAATCTCTCATATTTATTCCTTGTGATTTCATCTAAAACCCTCATTATTGATTCCAATATCTGTCCCATAATGGGACGACGTGCCGTGGTATTTTTAACTTCTTGTTTCGACCAACCTTTTAATGCTTTCTTTATAATAAAGCTTTTTGACAAATCCGGGAGACCCTGTAGTTGTGAGAAAAATGAT
>JABWIB010004251.1:3531-16462 GCA_016617825.1 Platyplectrum ornatum
GAAGTCTATTAGTTTTTGTAATTCAACAGGGAAGTCATTTGTTTGTTCAGCCCTAGTGGTATGTCTCCTATGTTTGTAATCCAGTATGGATGTCTCCTGTTTTTGTAATTTAACAGAGCAGTCTCCTGTTTTGTAATCCAACATGGACGTCTCTGTAATTCAATGAAAAAGTCATCTGTTTCGAGAACTCAATGGGGAGGTCACCAGTTTTTGTGATCCAATGGCATAAAATAAAACCCAAATATCAACGAAAAACACTTAGAACCAGAATGTATTTTCAATGACTGATGCTAGAGAGATCACAAGAGAACTAGCACAAGGTGTCCTGCTTTACTACCCAGAGTCCCAGACACAGTCTGTTCCAAATATTTCAAAGAATGACACATTTGTGATACTAATTTGAACCCATCATGGTTACTGGGCATCGCTTTCAATAATGTTGAACTTCAATATTATGTAACGCTCAACACGGAAATTGTATTATATAATTAATATGGTGCTGATATTGGAACGGTTTTCCTTATTCGTCATTATTGGCGGNTATGCCAGAAATGCTTCCTTTAAACAGCAGCTGTTCTCATTTTGGGCTTTGCCCTGTCTGAAACTGTGTCTGTTCGACGACTGCATTTCCGATGTCATTTTTGCGACCATCTTGTTTAAGTGCAAATGTTTGAATGTGTAATATCGCGTAATCTATAGAATTCTAAATGGTGGACAGTGCTGTTCTGTATCTAATGTCTAGTAGTGGGACAGAATGGTGCAGAGTCATTTGCACACTGTGTATAATTGCCAACTATCCCTAAATATTATGTTTCCCACTACTTGAAGTGTTGGGCAACCTCCCTGATGCTGATTCAATTCCAGAAGTCATTGAGTTATGACAAAATTTAGTTTATGGCTGAAATTTACTAAGCAGGGAGTTTGCAGGAAGATTGGAAAGCGGGGATTCAAGCTTACATTATCTAATATTCTCTAGAGAGCTTGAATCTGATTGGTTGCTATGAGGAACATCCCCGCTTTTCAATCTCACTACAATCTCCCTGTTTAGTAAATTTAGGCCTATGTGTCCTATTGCTATGAGACCTATCCTTAGTAACGATTAGAGCTTGAGGCAGTAATTTTTATGCTGTGATCCAGGAATGACATCCGAAATTTGGTAGTTTCGTGGAAATTCTCGGAGAGTCGGCAACCCTTGGNAAAGTTAAACGTCAATCAGCACCATCAGCCTCACTTATTTAGCATTACATAATGAACTGATTTTGTAACCACTAAATACAGTGTAATTAGCTGGAAACATGATGAAATACCAAAGAGAATTATTAGTCGTTAACCTTTTGTTTTGATAATAGAATATATTTTTTTTCATTTAGCCTGTAATAGAAACATTGGGTTGGTGGTGTAGAGATGTTACATATGACACAAGCCACAAGCTTATGTAAAAACAAGTTATGGGTTATTAAAGTTATGTATGGACAATGAGGATGTGCTTCATCCAGTTGTTTTGAGAAATCTNCACTTACTGTCATCATTTTGAAGATGGGTCAGATGTTTTAAGGTAGAGTGACTGTGTATCTCCATGGCANCAATGCTGGTGATCCACAGGTGCATACAGATGCATACAGTGGGGATCTATCAAGTGTTAGGGATACTGGATCTGGTCTATAGGCAACAATTCTCTACTGGATAAAATAGGGTATTTCTAATTCCTTAGTGCATGGTTGCCAATTTTGGCAACTGGCACCCTGGGGGTGGGGCAACATGAAGNAGGGGCTTGTGGCATGACTTTTGTGCATTTCACTTGATGCCCCACCCCTGCCTAATCTAAGCTCTCATTCATACAGTGCTTAGGATGGGGCAAGACTTGATGTTATCATACCCTGTCCATTCTTTGCAACCCTCTGGGCTTGAGGCTGTGATATGCATTGCAACCCATGCCTCCAATCTGCCTCCCAGATCTGGGAGATTTGCTATCCTCTGGTGAATTTTCATGAGCAAAATAATATTCCATTCCCCTTTAGCGTCATGAGCTTTAAGCGGTTAAGACAAGGTTCTCATTTCCCTAGATTATGTTTTGTGGTTGCATGATCCTTGTAAAACATTTTGCATTATTTTGTACCATAAGAGTTAACCAGGCGTCCTCCCTCTCTTGACACACACCCAAGCTTAATTATGCTTCACAATGCTGTTTCTGTGAGTGTCTGCTTTACGTCAAATGTGCTGCATGGTGGAGACTCAGGGGGGTGTTTGGACAGAGATCTAGCAGGACCAGGAATGTACTGGACCTACCCATGTTCCGTCTGCTTAGCCTCACCATCGCAAAATACTTAACGCTCGGGGACCTGCGCCTGCGTGATATTCGCGTGGGTGGAAAAGACACAAGATCAAGGCTGATTGCTAAAGCTGGCCTACAGCAGAGCGTGTCTGTCATCCATTTCACAAGTATATAAGTGCTCCACATCTGGGTGGGCTGTAGTTACCCTCTAAGCGAGCAATGTGTTGAAATAGAGAGGACTCTTTCCAAACTGTCCGTCTCAGGGGCTTCAATAAAATAACATGCAAATAATAACGTGCAAATGAAACTCTCCACCTTCTTTTATAGCCATTGCATAAAATATTATGTAATCACCAAATATAAGACTTCCTAGGCTGACTCATTTTCCTGGTACATGTAGTTCCTCTGCGGCAGGAAGCCACAAGTTAAAATTGCACATAAAATGTATAGTCCAGCACAGGGCTGGACTGGGACTAAAATTCACCCCTGGCATTTAATGCACACAGGCCCACCTATAGCCATTGGTGATATGAGTGGCTTGTTAATAAGTTTTATGGAAGTTAAATTTATAGCTGCCGCCTTATTAGCAAACCATTAATATAGCCGGCTTTTATCAGAGTTATTGTAAAAGCCCACAGATGCAGGAGGAGGGAGCATGGAATCAGACGCTCCCGTACAGATCGTGAAGATATGTTGCATATGTGATGTACTGGATATTGTAAGCAATGAATCTGGATCTTACCTGCAGCAATATTCAACAAGTGCATGCATGGATCATGCAAGGTCAACCTTTAACATGCAATGTATCATGCAGTGCTCCTCCTTATCGCATGATTGCACCATATCGTACCATATCGTTCAGATCCATGCTTTGGGATGTGACACTTTTAACATCCCAAGTGCTATGGGTCAGAAATTGTTGCAGAAGTATAGTGCATGTGTTAAATCACTTATACATACAAGAAGAAAAAACATTTTTCCAATGTTTTTATTAAATATTTGATCCTGATGTCACTTTCTGTATGCTGCATTTCTGTATATGGGGCTTTCTTCATATTTAGGTCTAATGGGGGGCATTTAAATTGTTCGTTGTGGGCTGGGATGAATGTGGTCTAATTATTTGGGTCTTTTCCATACAACACAACGGGCAAACTTAATCTCTGAACTTATTTCTGTTTTAAATTTGCCCTCATAGTTCAACATGGTCCTGCCCCCAAACCTCACCAAAACCAACCAACCTGCAACTGAATGTAATTGATTACATGATAGCTCGTATCAAACGGGTTGTTATATGTTTGTAAATAATCCCCACATACATTGTTTCTTGTTACATCAGATTTTACCTTGTTTTTGTTTGTTGTGATTTTTATATTCTTCATTTTCTTTTTTTTTTTTGCAGTTCTTTGCCCTCTTATATGTCTGAATGGGGGTGTATGTATAAAGAAGGACACCTGCCTCTGTCCCCCCAATTTCACAGGAAAGTTTTGCCAGATTGCTGTGAATTCAGGCAGTGGGGTAGCTGCTCTCACCGTCCGAAACAGCAGCGTGGAGCAGAATCTATTGACGAAATCTGTGTACACATTACCTCTATCCAACCACCAGCCGGAGAAAGACGGTAAGAGGCTGGCTGCCATATGTGTGCCTGCAATACCTAGCCTGGACGATGACATTAAACATACAATCTGCTTCATCACAAACTTCTGCTATTAACCTGGTTATGATCCTGGTTTCTGGATACTGACTATGAGTATGATACCCTGTTCACAAAGAAGTCCATTACCCGGGTAATTCAGTCAACTTCCAGGGTTGACTGAACTACCAGGGTAGTTTGCTTATTGTGAACGCTGCTAAAATTACTACTAACTACCCTGGTTCTGTGTGAACGGTGTTGACCAGGGTAGTTTGTGAATTACCAGGGTAGTTAGTGAATTACCAGGGTAATTCAGCACTGTGAACAGGGTAAATTACCAGGGTAATTCAGATCCACAGCTAACAACCCTGCTCGTTAAAAACAGATTTACCAGTTTAGTCTATGTGAACTGGGTATGAGAGAGACTTTTTTCCACTGAGCAACCTTTAACAGCAAATGGGCATAGCACACCATCCTTACATCCGGCAACCAGGCTATCTTNATAAATAACAACACGGACAACTATAGCTGGGTTTAAAAAGGGAACGTGTGTTTATTTAAATGTGGGAAAAATTACTGATTATCAAGAATTGTCAGACCTAGGTGGCCCACTAGCAGATGGGGATCAGCAGAACACTTACCAAGTGTCAGCCCCATCCTTTGACCTCTTCAAACCCCCTCCNGGTCCCACAGCAGACACTCGACCCGTCATGAATTGACCACCCCAGCATCTAGAAGGTGGTCACCTACAGGACCCAACCNCTAGGGTGTGGTGTTCCTTCTGAAGTGCTGACAATCAAAACTTATAGGCTCTATATAAACTCCCTAAGCCTGTCCTTACCCCACCTACCTGACACATACCAACCAAGAAGTAACCTGTAAGAGAAAGATCCCCACATCCCCTACCCGATGTATTGACCCCTTGTCTGTCTGGTGCATGGCTGCTGTCACCTGCCCTATGGGGTCTTGGGTTCTTTTTAAATTATACTTCAGTAAAAAGAGCTGCTCTGGTACCTAAGCTTTGTATTTACTTATCAACACCAAATCTATATCTCATCTTACGTAGTAGGATAAAATAACAGAGCATTAATATGTATTCCTGTATCCTTGGTTTTATTTCTCTGCTACTCTTGTTTTGAATAAAGGGCAGCTTGATTCATGTCGGGAGTACNTCATAGTATGTCTCTTGCTAGCTTGGTCTTGTTCCTACAGGAAGAGCTTCCATGGTGAAAGTCCACGTAGAACACCCTCCNGAGGCCTCGGTGAACATCCACCAGGTGGAGCGTGTAGACGGCCATGATAAACAGATAAGCTCTGGGAGCANTGACGTCTCTCAGAGGCAGCCGGTCAGAGTCCCTGTGCGCAGAGTACAGGCTCAGAGCAGCCCCAGAATCAATGGCTACTACGAGAACGCTGGCTACGGCTACTGCTTCAGACAACTCGACAACGGCCAGGTACAGAGAAACATCGACACAGTCCTCGACACTACATGTGGCTGTGTATGCGATACGGCGTGGTACTTGNGTCTGGAGCACCAGTGGCCCATCACCGCTTAACCAAGTCCACTGCTTTGTTTCGGTGGCTGAGAATCTATGCCACCAATACGTTTAAGCAATGGACTTCTATTACACTTACAAGCCTGGAGCACATTGCAAGTAAACAGGAAATACTCCGAGATTCTTTTTNAGCAATAATTAATTGGGGATGACAACGTGGCTATACATGGTCAAGCTTAACTTGAGAAAATACAATAAATTCTTCTTATGTACAATGTAGCCTGAATAGGAGATCATCCTGTAGTTGCCTTAAATATTCAAACACCAAATATAGATTGCCATTGAATTTCTGCCAACAGCAGGCTTCCATTCAAGTTGGGTTATCTACGTCAACTGAGGACATAAAACATGTTGAGGATCACGATGAGTTCTTAATCCGTAATGCAATACATTCCTGTAAAGGTATACTGTAAATACGACCCGAGGAACAGTTCAGACTTTCGACAATAACACACAATTCTTAAAACTATAAACATATAAGACGATGATAGGGGTGTCCTAGGCAGCAGGAGATGCTTTTGTCCTCAAAAGTATTTTCCAGACAGATGACTGCGCTGTCTCCCGAGGTCTCAACACATAAGACTATCCCTGAATGACTGGTCCACCGAGGTCCATGTGACATAACAGTACAGCCGTATGGAAGCACAGGAATGAGTCAGTTCAAATGACAGAACTTCCCCTTAGAGAGAAACCTAACGCTAGTAAATGCTGAAGACCAAGTTATGACATCCCTGCGCCGGCTGCCAGAACATCTGCTCTCTTATCGTACTGATTCATGGAGATGTTGTTTTCCTTTTGCTTGTATTACAGTGTGCGTCACCTATACCAGGCCTGAGGACTCAGGATATCTGCTGCCGGGGCGCTGGAGTTGCCTGGGGCGTCCATGGTTGTACACCTTGCCCTGGTCATCAGGGTAAGTTATTATTAACTTACTGGTAGAGAAGAGAGTGTTGCAGTGGAGAGAAGATTATCATTGCGTATTGTATAGATTGTTAAATAGATTGTTTTGGGGGCTGGATGGCTGGAGACACACATTGAGGAGAGGTTGGCAAACAAGGAGGCATAGCTAAACCCCCTTAATGAACACACTCCTTCAATAGTGTGCGTCATCTATAGGTGGGCCCCAAGAACTTGCTGTACCATGGCCCAGACTTCCTTTTGGTGGCCTAGCATGATATCATAAAAGGGTGGCTGAGATGACACCAACCCATCATATGTCTGAGGTTCTTTCATACTGCACCACTGCCAGTATACCAGTAGCGCCATCCCTAGCAGGTACCCCATTGACATTCCTCCCATCAGGGTGGCATTAGAGACAGCATTAGAGAGTCATTTGCAATGTGCTGCCAATAATAGAGGAAAGGACCATAATGGATGACCAACTAACCCCCCCCCCTTCTAGAAGCTTAACCTTAATCCTCTCTATCCCTTGGCCTAACCTTAACCATCCCCTGACATTACCCCAATCTTAACCCTCCACATCCTGAAGCCTAACCCCAACCCTCCTCTTTCAGGAGCCTAACCTTAACCCTTTATTTTCCAATGCCTATACCTAACCTACATCTTCTATAAGTCTAACCTTAACCTTCCAAGTCCCCCAACCTAACCCTATCTCTATAAAACTAACCATAACCCTCCATTTCCTACAGCTTAAGACTAACCTTGCTTCTCTATAAGCCTGACCTTATCCCAACATTTCTCACAGATTAACCCTAACCTTCATCTTCTATAATTCTAACCTTAGGAAATAGGTAATTGGGACATTTTAACAAAGTACCGTACCCATTCGGTTGTATCGTTTTAAAAACCAGCTTTTCGGACTGGCAACCGCATATCCATCAGGGAGGTGCTTATCTCAATGCTCTGCACCAGAAGGACCAGTATATGAATAGCTCTACCCAGTGTGCTCCCCCTGAAAAGTACCAGGCTCTGGTATATTCATTCATGGAATACTGCAGAGGACTGATGGAGTTATTAAAGATCCCCATCAGGCAGTACATTGTGTTATTGCATCTGCTGTGACCTGGCTTTGCACCCATGCGAGGCTGATCCTTGGCGGCTTCTTCTATTTCTGCTTTTTCGTGCCCCTTACAAAGATGTGTTTGTTTATTTCGTATGAAGTTTACCATCCTCATCTAAACACACCTCAAGCAGCGCACAATAGAGGCACATTGTATTGTTGTAAAAGTGCGATACATTACAATTTACGATCTGACACATATGAAGTGTGCCAGTATTTATAAATGTCCCTTATGGTGTGTTACAGAGGGATTAACTGGAACAACACGAAATGTCCCTATGTGATAGGGGCAGCTAGAACCCGAGAGCGTGAGATAAATCTCCATCACCCTGACACATTACCTCAGGTTACACCGGGCTTAGCACACAGCCAAACCTTTAAGGGGATGCTTTCCTCTTCCAGAAACCCCCCACATCATCCTCAGAGAGCCATGCCAAGTGCACATCTGTCCCTATCAAGCGCCCAGAGATCTTATCCATCTGTGATAGATAAATGTGATTACAAAGAGAAAGTTTACAGGGTTCACCAGAGGTTCCTGCAGATCTGTTATCCACCGAGGGACAGTCCTCCCAAACACAACTTTAATGATGCCGTCCTTTGGCAAACTTCTGTACAACTATGCTTCTATACTACTATACCTATACCGTTATATAAAGTCCACTTATCTTTATTAAACTATATTTTAATCCATAAATCCTTATTTGTCATAAACAAATATTTTGTAACCAGAGAAATAGTTTCTATTGTTTGTTTATATAAAGATAAAGCTTTATGACAGATGCCCTGGTTCTACTTTCTATGCTTCAAAAGAGCAGAACGCTTCCATTCATCTCCGTGATAATATATGACATTACATTTCATTGAATGGACAATCAATGTTCTATTATCATGTAAAATATGGGGATTCTAAAGAAGTGTTACAACTACAAACACCAGCAGGACAAAAAGAGTCTTCAAGCGACTATAGGAGGAGGCTCAGTGGACTGTAAATGAGAATTTGAGGGCAATAGATGNCCTCAAATTCTCATTTACAGTCCACTGAGCCTCCTCCTACAAAACATTACACATATGACTATATGTAATGTCCAGTCACATGTAATGTCATACATGAAATATGTCTTCACAGGAGATGCGTCATCTGGCCTTTCTCCACATTCTCCCTGTCCTAAGGGATTTGATAGAATTAATGGGACTTGTGTAGGTAAGTCGATATTCTTGATATTGCAGGAATGAGTGGAGATGTTGCCCATAGCAACCAGTCAGATTCTACCTGACATTCCTGATTCTTTTGTATGCAACACTGAAAGTGAGAGTTGATTCTCAATGGTTGCTATGGGCAACATCTCCACTTTTCCTTTCCAGTATGGTAAATATAGGCTCATCTGACATCCTGTATCTCTCCACAGACATAGATGAATGTCAGGACTCATCTCTGTGTCAGAATGGCGACTGCACCAACACTAGAGGGAGCTTCGCCTGTCTGTGCAAACAGGGCTACCTCCTGGATTCCTCCAGAAGCAGCTGTATCTGTAAGTGACCCAACGCATACCGGGGAGGAACCTGACCGGCTCTGCCCCTCAGAAGGGGGTGGGGCCAGAGTCCGCGTGGGTGGGGCCAAGTCAGGGTGGGTGGGTCTGAGTGCAACCATGAGGCTATAAGACGCTGTTCATAAATACAGCGCTGCTTATATAGGAGGAGTGGTAGGTGGCCTGTAACCTCATGTTTAGTTTTTAAATGCACTTTTTTATATAACTGCAAATACAAATAAAATAAAATGATAAATTCAATAAAATTGTATAAAATAAAGCCCAAAATAGATGAAATGTCTATTACCAGTGCCCTGTAAGAGGAGAAAACTATAAGTGATAGAGGTAAGGGTCAATCTCCTGAACTACTTATGATAATTATAGACAGGAGTATATGAAGTGTATTATGGAGATAAATACTATGTAAAATAAACTACACAAAATAAGTATAAAAAGCGGCATGTGCTTATTGGAAATAGTCCTACTGAAGTTCAATATGAGTCAATGGGACTAATATATTTAGAATAATGTAGATCAGTACACCTACCTGAAAATACTCCGGCCGTAAAGCAAAGAATACACTAGGAGTACATATAATGAAGTGTTAATGAATGTCAATTTGTATAGGTTATGTCCTATGTTTAAGGAACCTTACAAGGGTTCCACTGTGTGTTAAAACATGTTGGTACTGGTAGTAATAAAGGACCGGATCCAGACTTACGTACTATTGAGCTTACGAGTGAGTGGGTAAAACCATGTTGAATTGCAGGGGAGTTCAATTTCATTAGTTGCAATCAGTATTAGAGTTGATAGATGATGTTTCCAGCACAAGTGTAATAACAGTGTAACAGTAACGCTGGTCAGTATCTGTGTGCAACATGCAACAATAAAGTATTCTCCCTGCATGCAAACACTGACATTCATTTTACCCCCCCTGCAATTCAACATGGTTTTACTCACTTGCTCGTAAGTTCAATAGTGCGTAAGTCTGGATCCAGTCCAAACAGTTTAACATAAATCAATATAATGTTTAATCCCACAATTAGAAACCTATAAATATCATACATATCTGTATCTGATATAACATATCTACCTCTTATAATCAATGGTGTTCCCCACAGCACATCATGTGATCTCAGAAGCCAAAGGGCCGTGTTTCCGGATATTACGGGACAATGCGTGCGCTCTTCCTATCCTCAGGAACATAACCAAACAGATCTGCTGTTGCAGTCGAGTGGGGAAGGCATGGGGTAAAGGGTGTGAGAGCTGTCCTCCGCATGGTACAGGTAAGATCTCATCTCTGCTGTTCTGTTTCTTCTTATGGTGAATCTAGTATATAAGAATTCATCCTGTTTCTGAATCTTGCAGATGGCTTCAGGGAAACGTGTCCTGCTGGTCCTGGATACCACTACTCTGCTTCGGATTTGCGCATTAACCATCGCTTTGTCGGGACTGTCGTGCCNCAACATGGATCCAGAATTCCAGCTGCCCCCACGGCTGGTTCACCCATACAAGTGGTCACCGGTAAGACAGAAGAGGCTCGAATCCCGGCATTCTTCTATAAATACTGGGACTTCACAAATGAGGTTTCCATAATGAAGACTNTATAAGAGTGTTTGTCTGTGTGTGTAGGGCGTCTCCATGTGGATGGGCCGGACAGGGTTCCCAGCAGGGGTCAGGGCAGAGTGGACGTTGGCCCGGAGCAGAGAACCCCTGACAGGACACACATCCAAATTATCAACAGACCTACCCAGGATAGACTCATCCCAACCAAGGCNCCGGAACGAGCGGCTCTCCCTCAGGGTTAGTCCAAACATATGAGTCTATAGTATAGATCTTAGGTAAATCTTAGAAACCCAAGCACCATAGCAATCCATGTTATAAAAAGCATTTGGGGTGGAGAATGCGGATGGTCAGATATAAGTATATCCATATTTTAGGGTGTGATAAGAAGGTTTATGCAGGAGGAAAGCCGTTTTGGGAATATTATGTACTGCAGAGGGTTATAGCCAGGGAAAGACATTTATTAAACGACAGGGGACCCATGTGCTGGTGACACCATGTTGGTCAGCAGAGGAGTCTGGGTAAAAGCCGCCTCCGCTGATATAAAAGAAGACTTTTAAGGACACTGTTTTAGCTATTTGGATTTTATTTCTATACTTTTCTATGACTAATGACCAATATAAACCATTTTTTTTGCACTTTGGTTTGTTAAACTTTACAAAAAAATTATAGGAAGAACTAAAACTTTTCTGTTTTTCAGAAGCAAATGCGTGCGAGCAGAACCCGCAGATCTGCGGCCCCGGACGCTGCGAGCCTCGATCTGGCAGCTACACGTGTATATGCAACAATGGCTACTGGCTGAGCACACAGGGCACTCACTGCATTGGTGAGATGTGTGTCCTTACACTTTCCAAACCAACCAATTTTATATCCCACAGATATCATGACATGAAAGCAGGATTAGTGCGGACCCTATCAGTTATTGTGGGAATAAAATAGTGCCTGAGAAAATTGAACTACAAAAAAAGTAATATTGATCTATTAGTCCAACAACCTCTCATTTAAGGGGTTAATGTGTAATCCGTGGTCCAAAAAAGAATTCAAATCAATAATTTTAAAAATAAAATCTCTGAACATGGATGAAGCGATGGTAGCAGGAGACCCGCGGTACCGATGTCTGGTATGGGACTGTGGCTACATGTTACTGTTTCTGATGCGTTTCGGGCTGGATCCCATTGGATGGGTACTGTTGTTTTTGAGGGGTGGTAGACCCCTTGTACAGTGGATTATCAGCTGCACATCCCTATTACCTTTCTTCCTATAACATGACATGGATGACTTGCTCAGTCTGTATAATAATAAACAGTGTTTGGGCATCTGAGAATCACAGTATCACACCATTATACCATTACACCATTATACCATTATACCATTACACCATTATACCATTAGGACAGTTCTGGTACATCAATCTTAATTAGTAAATTATCCTCTTAGTTCTTTTAATATAAGATATTTACAACAAGCGCATTTGACCCCAGAAGGATATTTTAATTCCATCTCATTGTTAATTCTATGTTTTAGGATACGCATGCCCCCCATGCTGAAGTTGCTAGCTTTGATGAGCACTGATTACTGTTAGACCATTCCATGGCTTGTTACCAAGTTTACTTTATCGTTGCAATGACTGTATCCAAAGACTATAAAAACTCTCAACGCATTTGGCTTTTACAAACGCGTTTCACAATAATGTGCTGCCTTAAATGCTATTGTCCCTGACCTCGATGTCTCTTTCCAAGTGTTTCTCAATCCTGTCAGCAAGTGACATGCTTATAAGGGAATGCTAAACCCAGATGTAAAAACGAAGCAATGCTGTACAGATTACGGGAATATGATGACGGATATATTGAGTTCTGTCCACCTGAGCTACCTATACTACAGAACGTCATAGACACAATCATTGCTAGCCTCCTTCCACAGTGATATCCTCCGACTAGGCTCCCATACCCCTCAGTCTCACCTTACATAGACCTCCCCATTCACTAGTCTCCCATACCCCACAGTGATCCCCTCTAACTAGCAGGCCCGGTGCTACCATTAGACCATCTAAGGTGATCCAGGGGCCCAGGGGACAGGAAAAAACCTCCTCGCTGCCTCCATTTATATGACTTGGATGGTTGGTACTAGGCCTAGGTTGAGAGACCTAGCACCAGCCCTGTTCACTAGTATCCCATAAAATCTCACACCTTCCACAGACATCGCACTCACTTGTCTCCCATACTCCCATGGAGTTTGACAACCTCACTACTGTAGTACCCCATAGTCTCACACTTTGCACAGAAGTCTTCAGAATCTCCCATTCTCTATGGAATTCTATCTCACTAGTCTCCCATACTCACTAGTCTCCCATACTCACTAGTCTCC
>JABWIB010004252.1:11992-27833 GCA_016617825.1 Platyplectrum ornatum
AGTTCTATAATCTCGGTATTATGCCATTGATGTTTCATATATATATATATATATATATATATATATATATATATATATAAAGGTGCACAGTTAGTTATTTAATCTTCAGAATGCCAATAGTGCTTGGTTTTAGGGCAATTATGTAAGCAAAGAAGTTGTTATAGTACTCACGGCCCTTTTACTATGCCAATATGAAGGCGTATTGCAGTCTCGAAGCGTGCAGNTTTATGGATATCCCAAGGTGTACAGCCTTATAAGAAGTCCTGGAGGATACAGCCTTGTTAGTCTCCTACAGTTGGATGATTGCACAAAGTCCCAGAAAAAATAACCTGCAAGAGGGTCACAGTGGTTTGGTGGTATTCCACCGTCAATGATATCTATCCTCTTGTGACTCAAGTTTGAACTTGTGAGTCTGTTAGATACAGGGTCCCAAGGGTTCTATGCATCGGGGGTACTGGCCATATACACCCCACGTCACCTCAAAACGGCTGCTACCTGTGCGTTGATTCGGAATCAGGATCAATAAGATCGTGGGATCAGGTATGTAGGGAGAAGATAGGGTCCTCAGGCAATTTCCTGGACGCGTTTCTCCACGTGCTCTCGTGGTTTCCTCAGCAGGTAAGTATCATGTGTTCACAAGCACCTGTTTAAATAGTTGGTCTTAGGATCCTCAAAACTTCCTCCTTCAATTAGGAGGCAGCTTTTGTAAAGGAGTGGAATCTACTATTGGATAACTGCTCCTTTGCGCTGATGAGGCTATTGATGCAACATAGGACAAACAANATTAATGTATTGAATAAGGAGATCGAGAAATTGAAGGACGAACTATGCCAATTTGATAACATCCCTCTTTACCATGAGAGGGTTAAAATCATATATTCTCACTTACAGAATTATGAGAAGGAAGTTACGACTAACAAAAATGGTAAAATGGCACATGACTTGAATGATTACAAAATTGGGATAGTTCGTACATAAACACCATGAGACTACTAACCGTATAGTTCCTAACAACAACAACAAAAAAAACTAAAAACATACCTAATTCCCTCCCCCGTCAAAAATGGGGCAATAGGAATAACAAGACCTCTAATAAGAGAGATGCTACCTATTCTAATAAGGTCAAGATGGGACAGAACAGGGGATAATGCCAACATTAATTCCCTTGAGGGGAAATCTACAGACTTAAATTCACAAGCTGGTCCTNTGCAGCCGTTTGTTACTGAGCCTGTAATTATCGAAACCGGTAGTTCGTCCTAAAATCTTTAAATCAAAAACTCGGCCAGTTACTAACCAAACTGAAGGTCCACTTACATCTAAAATCTCTCCCCCTTTTCAGGAGGGCACCCTCAGGGATTTAAATTATCAAAAGCCCCCCCCCCCTAGAGCGACTAGACCCCAAAGAGATTCACTCACTGAAAAGAAGCAGGGATGTAGGTAAAGAGGAGGATGGGGAAAAGAGGAAAGATCCCAAACAACTACGGATAAATTAAATAATAAAGAGGAGACTAAAATCAGGGGAATCTTCAACCTCTCTGGTAAAGAGCTGACGACTGATCAACTTTCATTACTAATGAGAGGTTTGAAGTTCACTTGTGACCGAATTTTTTTGAATTATATGTTAAATTGAATAAATATGTGAGGTCACTTTGTCGCCAGAGATTTTTTAATAAAAATAATAAGAAATCGGTAGATCACCAACTTCCCCTGTCTTTATCACCATCCAAATTAGATCCCTCAGAAAAACTAAGTTTACAAGTACTGGAAGATTTATGGGATGAGGGAGGGATTCCATCCCAAGGAACCCCTACCCTCACGGAATTTTTTCCCTGAATCCAGGATGAAAATACTATCCCCCATGATTAATTCAAATTAAAATCACGCTTCTACCCTCTCCAATGTAAAAGCAGCTCAATTGATGCTTTTTATAGAAGAACTATAAAAGATCTTAAAAATTTATGTGATAAAGATAAAAAGATGCATATTCACAAAAATAATTTAAGCTCTCCTAAGTACGGGCACTCAAATCTCTTATGCAGGATGACTCCCTGATTATAAAGGAGGCCGATAAACGCGGTGGCGTTGTCATTTTATACCGGTCCCAATATTTAGAGGAGGCCAATAAACAACTATCAGATTCCAAATTCTATAAGAAACTTACCAACAACCCAACAACATCCTTTCAGATAGAGTTAAAAACACTTTTGTACTCAGCTCTACTTGATAGAGTGATTACCAAAAGTGAATATGACTTTCTACTGCCGAAATATCCTGTTATACCAACCTATCATCTGCCGAAAATCCACAAGGATCTCGCCAACCCTCCAGGCCGCCCCATAATTTCAGGTATAAATTCGCTCACATCCAATTTATCTTTTTATGTTGANNATTTTTTGCAACCCTATACTGTCTCTCAGACAGCGCATTTAAAGGATACTACTCATTTCCTTCAGAGCCTCTCATCCATCGAGTGGAAATCTTCTTTTCTTCTCATGACCTGTGATGTGCAGGCTCTTTATACCAACATCCCCCATGAGGGGAGTATAGAGGCAGTACGTCATTCTTTACGTAAAGACGATGCGCTCTCTGTGAAACATCAAAATTTTATTTTGCAGGTGATTAGATATATTCTTTCCCACAATTATTTTTTGGTTAATGGTCATTATTATTTACAGATACTTGGGACGGCGATGGGGACACGCTTCGCGCCGAGTTTTGCCAACATCTACAAGGGTCAATTTGAGTTCAATCGAGTGTGGGGGGGGCGAACTCGGCGCGGAGCTTGTCCTCTATCGCCGTTATATTGATGACCTGTTCTTTATATNAGACGGCTCAGGGGATTTCGCGAGATCCTTTGTGGAGAGTTTGAATTTGAATACGGCTAAAATTTACACACCAGATGAGTAGGGAGACGATTGACTATCTTGACATCAAGGTGATGGTGTTTGAAGGTAAAATCAAAACTCAAACCTATGTCAAACCAGTTGACACAAACAACTTCATAGATTTTTCAAGCAACCACCATCAAAGATGGAAACTTAATATACCATAGGGACAACTACGTAGATTACGACGTAATTGTACCCTTGATGATACATTTTGTCAACAAGCCGAGAAATCATATCCGATTACAACTTTACAGGATGCTTTTGAACAAACTTTGATATTGAATCAGAAATAATTAATTGGAACAATGCCCTGCCTATCTAATAATGAGGCAACAAACATCTATAAAAAGAAAGTAATTGATAAAAAAGGTAAAACTTTTGACAGAAGCCTATACTTCGTTTCGAGTTATAATCAATCAGCACATAAAATGTGTCATATCTTTAGAAAAAACCATGAGATCCTCATTTTTGATCACCTCTTGAAAAAATCCCTTCCACCAAAACCTAGGATAATATTCCGTAAGGCTAAAAAATTGAAACAACTTTTAGCACCTTCCTTCCTCAAACCTCAGTGGAAGAACACAATTAATTGTTTGAATAGTGATAACCATAATATAGCTTGCAAGTCTTTTCTGAATGAGAAACCCCCCCAATGGGAATTTTAAATGTGGATGTACCCGATGTTTGACTTGCAATCATATCAAACACCGGTCGACTGAATTCATCTCTAAAGTCTTAAATACCAAATTTTTGGTTAAAAACTTTATTAATTGCTCTTCTGAGTACGTAGTTTGTTTGTTATCTTGCCCTTGTGGCACCCAATATGTGGGTAGGGCCACAAGGTCACTACGGTGTCGTTTTCTTGAACATATGAGGGCAATTATTAATAAAAACCCTAAATATACAGTAGCGACACATTATGCTGAAGTTCATAACAGCAATCCAGCCTCTTTAACAATAAGGAGGAGGGGATAGATACAGAAAACTATGTATCTGTGAATCGTTCTGGATCTATTCTAATCTACCCTTTTTCCTGAAGGCTTCAATGAAGCAATAGATCTGGATTTCGGTTGTTAATTTCTACTAAGCTCTGGAATATCACTACAGTATTTTACCAACTAAATTTGTTGATTGATATTAAGCTATGTGTCTCTTATCTCTCTATTACAGATTTTCTCCTTATCCTTATGTTTTATTTATTTATATATNTTGTCTTTTGATATATATTTTTGTGAATATTGTTTTTACTGCTCTTTATATTCTATCTACTGTATATATTTTAGATTTTATTAGGATTACTTTTTGAATTCCATAATACCTATGATTTTATGCCTCTTTGGATATGAAACCATCTTTTAACACAGAGTGTCTGTCCCTTTAAGAATTTGAACACCTGAATATGACGTCAGCCCAACTATTTAAACAGGTGCTTGTGAACACATGATACTTACTTGCTGAGGAGACCACGAGAGCACGTGGAGAAACTCATCCAGAAAATTGCCTGAGGACCCTATCTTCTCCCTAAATACCTAATCCCANGATCTTATTGATCCTGATCCCAAATCAACGCACGCGTAGCAGTCGTTTTGAGGTGACGTGGGGTGTATATGGCCAGTACCCCCGACGCATAGAACCTCCATCTCCCCTTGGGACCCTGTATCTAACAGACTCACAAGTTCAAACTTGAGTCACAAGAGGATAGATATCATTGACGGTGGAATACCAACAAACCACGTGACCCTCTTGCAGGTTATTTTTTCCGGGAATCATCCAACTGTAGGAGACATACAAGGCTGCACGCTTCGGGACTGCAATACGCCTTCATATTGGCATATTAAAAGGGCCGTGAGTACTATAACAACTTCTTTGCTTACATAATTGCCCTAAAACCAAGCACTATTGGTGTTCTGATTAAATAACTAACTGTGCACCTTCTTATCTATATATATAAATATATGAAACATCTGCGACGGCTGACTATACCTAGCCAACGGCATAATACAGAGATTATAGAACTTCCTTATAATAAATGATACCGGTCATGTTGGAATGATACTTCGGATGTATTGATACAGCTTATGTGTCCTTATAAATTGTTGGATATCAAGTTTAGTAGTGGAGTACGGGGCCCCAGTGCTATTAAAATTGTTATATTTATTATGATGTGAGGAATGTCCTTTTATGAATAACATAATGTGTTTATAATTTATAAGCTGTCTGTCTATAAATTCCCTAACTAGCGCAGTACACAAAAACCTTTTCTTTTATAAAGTTTTTTGTAAACTACGGAGTGGCAGAGTCCGTAGAACTGTGGTACTTTCGCTGCT
This sequence comes from Platyplectrum ornatum, assembly GCA_016617825.1. Classification (NCBI taxonomy): domain Eukaryota; kingdom Metazoa; phylum Chordata; class Amphibia; order Anura; family Limnodynastidae; genus Platyplectrum; species Platyplectrum ornatum. The sequence goes on from JABWIB010004252.1 coordinate 17,208, forward strand.
CATTTGGGAATTTTATTTATTGTCTGGATGGTGAAGGAGACCCCTATTCAACTCATTTATTATAGTATTCATTTATTTATTTAACTTTTTTTTCATTCGTGAAAGCCGGCAGTCACTGATCGCAGCATACGCTGCGTGGAAAGACTAGCAATGGCTCCGCATACAGCATCTGGAGGCTCCAGATGCTGTATGCGGAGCCATTGCTAGTCTTTCCACGCAGCGTATGCTGCGATCAGTCACTGCCACCTCTGCACTTTTTAGGTTAGGGATGTGAGGGATGTGAGGCATATGGCATGCCGCTCTCCCTGTGCTCTATTAAGAGCTGTGCTTTTTGATTAGGCAAATTAGAGAATTATCAGTGGGAAATAGCAAAATTCAAAAAGCAGATTGAGATGAAGGAAGGTTTGTTACCTACCCCGTGACTAAAGAGGAAATTGACCCCTCGTCCTCTAAAATATGTGGCTCCAATTTCATTGGATGATTGAGGAAGACCTTTTGTAAACGGATCTTTACAAGTTAAACAAATGAGTTTTCTTATAGACACAGGAGCAATTAAGTGTGACAAATCAAAAACTACCTTTAATATCTGTTTCACCTCTGTTTGTACAATTATTGATTTCAGTGGAAATGATGGTATTAAGACTACATTGGTTTCAAATGTTGGTTTTGAAATTCTTGGTCATTTGAAAACTGAAATTGATATAAAGCATTGTCCTACATCTGAAAATATTATTGGAACAGATGATGAAGAAAAGTGGTTGGGATATTGATTTAGGAAACAAGGCTATTTGGAAAGATGTTGATGCTTCAAACCCTTTGATTTGATTGATCCTTAAGAATACAGTAGGATTGGTAGTATTTGCTTAAATGATGTTTTATCTATTGAGTATTTCTTTATGAGTATATCTATTGAGTATATCTTTATGGGCCCCATACAGGAATGAAGTTGGAACAATGAAAGATGTTTTGGTTGATTTGAAAGAAAGGGACCCTCCCCCACAAAAGCAGCACAAATTGCCTCCAGATTCCATTGGTCCTATGACTATATTCCGGAATTGCTTCAGCAAGGTGTTATACGAAAAGAAAATTCTTTGACAAATAATCTGTTATGAAGTGTTTTGAAGCCTGTTGGTTCATATCGAATGATATTGGATGTGAGGATGTTGAATAAGTATACTCCAAATGTAGCACCAATTGTTGAAGATACCCATGATATAATGGCTAAACTGAATGCAAAGGCTAGGTATTTCTCTGTACTGGACATAAGCAATGGTTTCTTTAGTATTCCATTAGAGAGGAGTTGTCAATACAAGTTTGCTTTTACTTTCATGGGTGAGCAATATGTGTTTTGCAGATTGCCACAAGGGGCACACTTATCTCCTTCTGTATTCCATCAAACAGTAGCTAAAGTGTTGAAGAAATTTTCGAGACCAAACTGTATTTTGCAATATGTGGATGACATATTGGCTACTGAAGATAGAGAGTTGCATTTATCTCTGTTGTCAAAATAGTTCACTTTGTTGTATGAGCCAGGATTAAAGTTAAATACAAAGAAAGTGAAATTATTAAAGCAGGAGGTCAAGTATCTTGGATTATTAATCAGTCCAGGAAAGCGTCAGCCTTTACAGGATAGGATTGAAGCAGTTGCTGCTTTACCAATACCAAACACACATGCAAGTCTAAGGAAATTTCTGGGACTTATGAATTTTTCTAGAGAATTCATAGAAGGGTTTGCAGAAAAAGCAAAACCATTATATGATCTCTTGAAAAAGAATGACAATGAAAATTTTCATGGACAATGGGGAGAAGAACAACAGGCAGCATTTGAGCAATTAAAGAAAGCTTTACAGACTGCTCCAGCCCTGTCTGTTGCTGTTCTCTCAAAACCATTTGTTTTGCAAGTACAAATGGCTGTGTGTGGTATTGTTGCAAATGCAAGGGGGAGAATGGAGAATTTTNGGTTATTTTTCCAAGCTTCTCACATTTGTTGCGAGAGGTTTGAGACTTGTGCAAGACATTTGATGGGAGTACATTTTGCTGTTAAAGCGACTGAACATGTTGTGGGGTTTTATAAGATTATTTTACAGACTTCTCATTCTACACTAAAACTTCTCTGTGAGAAAAATATTCCAGGTGTGTCTCACCAAAGATTCACACATTGGTTACTGGCATTGTCTTCAAAACAAATTGAAGTTGATAACAAATCCAAATATATTCTTCCACAATNAATGCAATATAAAGGATATACACACATTTGAGGAAAGATACACAGCACATTTTAGGAAAGATGCAGAAATATCTGATGAGACAGAGTTTGTTGATGGATCAAGATACTATTCAAATGGAAAGTATTTTTGTGGATATGCAGTTTGGTATCCTGAAAGATGTAAACATTTCTCCTGTGTATGCTGCTGCTGACTCATTCAAGGTGTCACAGCAGTGTAAATTGAAATGTTTCACAATGGTTTTGTAGTTTTATTTAAAACACTTTCAGCAGTTGCGGCACCCCCAGGCAGATGCAAGCAAAAAGCCGCTGATCGCTAATTAGCGCTAAGCGCAGTGCGAGACGTAACAGCAAGCACGCCCCTAAAACTCATTATAATATGCTGGCACNCCCCTAAATCGCACATCAAAAATCTGAAGCGCACAGCCCTGGAGTCGCAGAAAAAACGCAGAAAAATCTGCGCATTGCACCAGCAACCAGGCGCAATGCGCAACTCTGGATCAGCCCCCTGGTGATTTACAGTGATAGTGCATATGTTGTACGATCATTAACNGATTATTTACCAGTGTGGGAGAGAAGAGTTTTGTGAATTCCTCTAATATGGTACTAGTACACAGTGACACATTGAAAGAAATTTTTACATTGGCTTCTAAATTTTACTGGGATAAGATGAAGGATACTATACAAAATGTTGTTCAGTCTTGTCTTATTTGTGCCCAAATTAACCCACGACCCAAAGGACAGAAATCTCCACTACTAAGAATTGCACCTGCAGACGGTCCATGGTCTACATTACAGATTGATTACATAGGTCCTTTACCTTTGGGTAAAATGTTATTAGACAAGGGAAACACATGGGTTGATGCAATCCCCTTTGTACTAATTAGTATCAGAAGAACTGTTTAATCTGCAACACAGTATACTCCATTTGAATTAATGACAGGAAAAAAAAGGCCATTCAATTTCCCAAATTAACCATTTTTGTCTAATCCTCAAAATATGCAATTGCAAGGTCTGAGTGGTTACAATCATTGCTGGAGAATTTAAAGAATATTCTTCCACATGCCACATCAAAAATGCAACGCATATTACCACCTCATTCTACCAAATTTATGAAAAGTTCAGTAATGATAAAAAAAATTTCAGGAAGGGTGGACGTTGGGGAAGTAATTGGGAAGGTCCCTTTGAAATAATTGATACCATGGGTGATGATTTTGTTCAAAGAGCAGCAAAAGTTGTTAAGAATACACGCAAACAACATAAATTGTGGGTACATGTTGATCAATGCAAATAATGACACTGCTTTGTTTTACAGATTATGGACCCTCATGTGACCAACCGTGAGAATGCAGTCCATGATGAACAACATGCTACAGAATTCTGTCACAAACAGAGTATTACAGAAGAAGATCCTTCATAATAGGAACATCCTTTATTCTGATTAAATTTTCAGTCATCGTTTATATAAGGCTCAATAATCTTTATACAACTAAAATTGGGAAAGATGATCAAGCTTTCTTACTTTCTAGGAAAATAAGAGGATACTACATTGAGGACTTTTTAAGAGAACGCAACATAGATAATTCAAAGGACATTACTGGGAATTTATGTATGTGTTATGGGGTAAAATGTTGTATTGCACTTCATTTCATACATAACACAACATGACAAAACATGACACAAAAGCATGACCCAAATCTAAATTTACATAATTGCAAGGGGGATATATTCATAACAATAGAACTATTTTATGTCAGTGCAAGCCTACAGATGTGGGTGATATCACAAACAATATGCTTCTTATGTATAAGAAGTCAATTTCTGTATGGTCAAGGTTTTTTGTAACAACAGCAGTTATTATTGTTATTTTTATTATTTTAGTGTTATTTATTATATATAAAATATTTAGAATATTTAGAATTAGGAAAATGTATGGTACAGACATACAGAAGGGAGATGAGATTTCAAAAGAAATGTTTAGATGGTTACAGTGTTCGGACATTGAATATGTGGAGAATAAAATTATATCTGATCACTGAGTGAATGTGATATGAATGTGGTACGAATGATGGGTGTATGAAAATAATTTTAAATTCTGATTGAAAAATATTAATATTTTATGGCACCTCATTGTTCCTCCAAGTGCTGCTGACATTATGACACCTCACTGTTCCCCCAAGTGCTGCTGACATTATGACAACTCACTGTTCCCCCAAGTGCTGCTGACATTAATGCACCTCATTGTTCCTCCAAGTGCTGCTGACATTATGTCACCTCATTGTTCCCCCAAGTGCTGCTGACATTATGACACCTCATTGTTCCCCCAAGTGCTGCTGACATTATGTCACCTCATTGTTCCCCCAAGTGCTGCTGACATTATGACACCTCATTGTCCCCCCAGGTGCTGCTGACATTATGACACCTCATTGTGATTTAGATAGGGCTTAATTTCGGGGGAGGGCTTATTTTAGACAGTTTACTGTAAAATAGGGTACGGCTTATTATCAGGATAGGTGTTATTATATCAATTGTTTTTGAATAACTGTATCATTTTAATTAATTAATTCACAGCAATCTGTTGGGATAGAATATCAACATGTGGTCCTAATTTTATGGAAGACATATATCATGTGATAACCCTGCTCACATTTGTTTTGGCTACACCTACCACTAATAGTCATACCCATATGAGGCCACTTGAAAAAAATTTCCAAAATTTCCAATTTCCAATTTCAATGATGGATTGTAGCCTATGAATGAGCCTTTCTGTTAGAAGGTCTGCCTAATTACAGACAGATGTTGGGGGTTGTTACAAATTCTAGAGTTGAATGTATAAGTGGGTTGGGTATATGCTTTTGGAAAAAAGAACAGTAGTCACACTTACACAGTACTTGCAGACACACTACTTACACACACTTCCAAACCATAAGGGCATACATGATTTACATTTTTAGGAACTTTTATTTAACTTTTGCCTTTATTCTTAAGACTTTTTGTAGTTTTGTATTTTGAGTGCATTAAATAAGTATTTTTTTATTCTGAAGTGCTCACTGTTTGTGTAGTTCTTAAAATTTTGAATTACAAGCCTACAATTGTTCCAATTAAGAGCAATTGTCAGAGGGAAAGAGTTTTTATCTTACAGTGGGCACTGGCTGCGTCCTCACGTATCTGATGATCAGGTCCAATGCAAGAAAAGAAGATTTAGGTGAATAACAAAAAAAGAGAGAGGAAAATAAAAATAATCATAAATCTGACAATCCTACTGTAGGTATTGATACATCACCTGACAAAAGTTCATATGCNAGAGCACTTATTTACTGTAACTGTTAATAACTGTAACTGTGTAAGTCAGATAAAGGCTTTTTTTTAGCAAGGGACGATTGGACACAGAACAGATATGGGTCCATACAAATGGGGACCCCCAAAAGGGTGTAGAAGAGGGTTCAGAGGAGGAAAAAGAAATTAGAAACAGGTAAAGGAACAAAAACGTGAGGTACAATTCAATTCTTCTATGTTTAACATATCTTTTTACTTTACTGATTTCTTGTTACTTAATGGTCTAAAATTTGCTCCTGTAGAAAAATATGATTTATTTAATTCATGTGTGTATCTGAATAAATTCACTAGAAATGTATGTAGAATTTTTTATTCAAATGAAGGAAAAATAAATCTTTGAACATAGATTAGACACACATGATAGATTAGACACACATGATATTAGCAGCTTTAGGAGATCTCCTAGAATTACAAGATGAGAATAATGAATTTGTCTTTGAACACTTTAAATGTCTTCAGGAGAATTTGTGATATCGATGCTAAGGGAAAATGGTTGGATAATCTTTCCAGGGTTGAGAAACTTGCTCTGAGGACTCTACAATCGGATTATTTTATCATTATGAAACCTGTGGATAAATGGGGGGGCGGTAATAATGGACAGGATAAAGTATATTGGGGATTGTCAAAGACAACTTACTGACACAGATTTTTAGATAAAAATCCTAGTGAACATTAAAAACAACTATATAGGAATTGGCTTACCAGATGTAAGGATAATGATATTAGATATAGATAAATATATAGATAAAAAATATTTTAGATTTTGGTAAATCTTCAATATCCAACTATACTACACCCCCCGACCACCCTTCTTAAGGCTGATTAATACATTTAAATGGGAAGCTACCTACTATTTACTGTGATGTAAATGCTTTATATAGCAACATAACACATCAAAAAGCACTAGAATTGATTAGGGAGAATTTGGAACAGAACAGTAATTTGTCTGAATCATTAAGAAGTTTTTATGTTGCAGTCAATTTCCTTTATCCTTCATCATCATTTTTTCACTTTTGATAATATTTATTTAGAACAATAAGGTACAGTGATGGGGATCAGGNCAGACCATTTTGAACAACAATACATTTGGCAAGGCCTATTTGGGGCAAACCTGGTCTCATACGCCAGAATTATAAATGATTTATTTTTTGTTTGGAAGGGGGATTTAGACACAAGTAATTAATCTTTTACATAAACAACAATAAGTATGGGTTTAAATTCAAACATACTGTTAGTTTTACAGCGTTACATACATTTTTGGACATTACTGTCTTTGTAGAAAATGATCATACTTACACTACAAATTATCAAAAGGAAGTTGGTCAATTTCTATGTTTAAGACAAAATTGTTCTACATTAGAATAGTTTATTAAACAGAGCTCAGAGTTAATACAAAACTTTCTAGATGAAAATTATCCTTTTCAGTTGATAGAATGATCCTATAATAGAGCTTTGAGTATGGATAGGGAACAATTATTGATGGATAAATCTAAATCTGAAGGGATAAGGTCGAATTCCTGTTCCTTTTCACTTATTACACAATATAACTGCAAATCAAGTGAAATAAGAAACATAATTAAAAAGACTTTTAATATATTGAAGCTAGATCAAAAATTGTAACCATTAATGAGGGCATGTCCACCTATAATATTTAGAAAGACTATATTGTACAAAGTCACCTTAAACAGTTAAAAAGAAGTGCAAATGAACAGACATCTCTCAGACATGGTTGCTAACAAAATCAAAGTGTTGCTTTAAATGCAATCATACATCATGTATTACTTGTAAGTTTATTAATCACAGATCTACATCTTTCTCCTCCTTAAACACACAACTCATCTGTGAGTTAAAATTGTTTATCAACTGTAAAAGTTCCTATATAATTTACTTAATCGCATGCATATGTGGAATGGAATATATTAGTCATACCACAAGGTTACTATAAACAAATTTTTTAGAACATACGCGAAATATTTTAAAGAAAATGCATGCACATTCTTTATCTAGACATATTATAGAAGTTCACAATAGAGATATAAACTCCATTTCAGTTATGGGGATAGAAGAAATAAAACCTACAATGCGAGATGGTGATAGATTTTCACGATTAGCAAAGAGAGAAGCCTTTTGGATCTTTCAGTTAAATTCCTTGGACCTGATTCAGAGCAGTGCATCTGCCTGAGATTGAGTGGGGATGTTGCCCACTCTGGGCAACATCCACACTTTTCAGTGTCACTGCAATCTCACTGCAATCCCAAGGCGTAAGTTGCTCGGAACAGCTCTAAGCAGGTAATTGTCCTCTCGACAAAGTTTTGTTCATGACATTTGCGCATTTTTTTACGAATAAACGCTGATTGTATCAACTAAAATTTCCACTAACTTAAAGTACATTGTGTAACGAAAAAACAATCTCTCAATCAGTTGAATACGTAAAAGCAATAAAAAGTTATTCCCACATAAAGATTTAAAAAATAGGGCTGTGTCTTTTGGCCCCAAATAGACCCCCATCATTAAGGGGTTAAAAGTGATGAGAACAATTAAATAACTTTTGAGCATAGTGGTGAATAATATAAATAATATTAGATATATAAATAGTTTAAAAAATCTCTTTATATCTGCTAGAATTATAGCGGATGTCATGAACAGCTCATGCATCTTTGCCATAATAGAGCTGATTGTAAAATTATTGGTGAATTTATGGGATGATATAACAATTGATATATGATGGACATAATTCTCAAAACTGTATATAATAGGTGACTTGTGTGCCCAAAGAACTTTAATGATATAATAATTGAGTAATAAAGAAGGGTCTTCAGTATTATATCCTTTATATTATAATCTCTTTCTACATATGTGCATAAATTAATCATTCTTCTTTTCTCTAAATTTCTATTAATTTCTTTTACATATAGATTCATACAGTTCAAATTTTTAAGTATAAGTATAAGTAGAATTTACAAGCTGCTATAGATACTATGCGTTGTGTGTAAGGGTACATATCTTTTGAGACTTATGAACAAACATTTTAGGTGTTACTTTGTATTGTACGATTTAAATATATTCATAGGTGAAGGGCTCGAAGTGAGGGGTATACGGGGGTATTCCATACCAGCACTTCTCCCACTGATGTAATTGAAATATTACAAATCTCCATTGACTCCATTATATTCTGTATTTCCATACCGCCACTTCTAAATTTCCACTTTGACCACTGCATAGGTGCATTTGATTGGAAAGCTATATAAAGCAATTAAAGGATTGCCATACTCTTTGAGAAAGCCTTAGCGGAAAAACACGTCAGTGTGGCACAATACTCTTCACTCTAGTAGTGCCATATCTGAAGACAACTGTATGCAGTGATTTCATTTACAACCATCAAATGCCTGTGAGTGACTTTTTATTGTCATCAACTTTATATTTCATCCTGAGTGCTGATCTACCTCTGTTAGTGAGAATAGCATCTACACGAATGAGGAAACCCTTTAACTACCATGCGTCACACATTAGATACTAGCTGCTAAATTCTAAACATCACAAGTGACAATAGAGTAAGTGACAAGCCTGTGAATGTGAAACACCATATTGCAAACTGAAATGCAACTGAAAAGCTAGAACCTGGAGGGGTCTAGCTTCCACTCAGTGTCAACATAACCCTTTTTTTCCACCAATAACATTTATTACATTTTTCAGGGAGGGGGTACAGAAAAAGAAGGGGGGGCAGACCTCAGAGAGACAACAAAGTTCAAACAAAGTCAGTTAGTACAGTCATATAAAGTACACCAAATAGGCTCACAAACCGTGTGCATGGAGAAGTGGAGAGCAGGACAAAACTATGCTTCAGGGGATTTGTTGAGGCTAAACAGGAAAGGGTTTTATCTAGGGAGTTCGAGACCAGTGTGGCACCCTCATCCACTGAGACATAGTAGCTCCAAGCAAACCATTTAAGAAGGGGAGATACAACGGAGACAGTTTAAGAAGTCTCTTCCATCTTCATCAAGAAACTGTAGTGGACTTTGGAGACAATTTTGTGGATAGTGGGGATGTTGGCACTCTTCAATTTTGGCATTCAAGATCCTTACTCGGATTAATGAACCCTTCAGGTGCAATGGGGTTGCCATTCTTTTCTTTGCAAAGATCCACTTTGAATTTAAGTCCAGCCTCACGGACAAGAATGGTTGCTATTTACTAGGCCTCCTGGAGGGGAAGTGGGTGACTCTGGTGTCTCTCTATGCACCTAACTCTAGACATGTCCGATTCCTCTGACAACTATATCACTATTATCCCAACTCATGCAAAAGTCAGCCTCATTGTTTGAGGTGATTTTAAATCCCCCCACTCTTCCCCAGCTACTACTCCGATCTCTGGTCCATCCTAGAAATTCAGGAAACTGTTGGCATAATATTATTTTTACCAATTATGGAGAGCTCAAGAACTACAAACGAGGGATTATACTTATTGTTCTTCAGTCCACAAAACTTAATCTTGCATTGACCTTTTATTAGCTGACAAATGGTCCTGCAACAATCACGGTCTGTCCATATCCTCCCGATCTCCTGGNCAGTTCACGCCCCTGTCCTCTGGAAGTGGCTCCCCCACACTGCCCCTGACGCCTTTTGGACTACCTCCTTACCTCTCCTGAGTCTGTTGCAAGACAACTGTGAGTAATGATTTGCGAGGAGGGGGAGGGGGATGTAAAGTAAAAGCAAGAAAGAAGGGGTTAAATAGATATAGGGAAGAGAAGAAGTTAAATACATGTGAAGCTGAACAAGATACCAGTATATATATAAAGCAGAGAGACACTTAGGGACTTGTAGTCAAAGCATCAAATGCTTTGACTACAAGTCCGTGAGTGCCTGTCTGCTTCTTCTTGTCATTGACATCTTGCCTCGGTGAGTGCACCGGGGCAAGCTACCTCTGTGATTGAGTGACACCTTTGCATAATTACATCAATTAGGGGTATATTTACTAAGGGTCAAATTTGATGGGGATTTGAATTCGGAGCTCTTCGCTTCGATTTTTGGAATTCGAAGTGCCCTCACGAAGTTGGGTATTCACAATAGTTC
>JABWIB010004253.1:5590-18816 GCA_016617825.1 Platyplectrum ornatum
CTGCATGCATTCACAGCACTTCCATTACAGATCTGCATCCTCCTTATCCAGCCTTCCGCAAAGTCTATTTTTCTGTGGAAACAGGATGTGTACACAGTGTTGAAGGTACATTAGACAGTAGGGAAGTGTCCTGTCCTCCTGTGTTTTATTTTAAGTCAGAACAGTGCAGTAAATTATAAATTAAGTCCATGGATTACAAGTACAAGCATTCCATTATATGGTCCTGTGTGACTTTTCTTTTATACCTTTTCATTTATTTCATTTATTTATACCTGTTCATATATTTGTTTATTAATTCTTCACAGATCCCAATTGATTGCTATGCAGACATTCATTCATGAACACAGAATATTTCCTGAGGGTGATTACTGACCCTTTCCCTCCCATCTGATATTTAAAGCATCAGTAAATTGTTGGAGTACAGTTTTCAGTGTTTGGAGAAATGGTCTGGATTGTAAATGTTTAATCTGCCGTCCAGACTAAATAATAGTTGACNCCTGAGATACGTCCTGTGGAAAATCATGTGTATCTCACCATAAGAAAACATATTCATTTGGACATAGTAAATATAGTAGACCAATGGACTGTAACAAGGTGACCTGACACAATACATTACAGCAAATTATATTTTGTCAGTTTTGCATGGAATCTATATACCAGTATTACTCTCTGTTATAGTATACACTGGTTGTGGATCTATTTGTTTTCCCAAGCAGGACAGTACAGTGCAAGGAGAATGGANGGGATCCAGGATTATGTACNATTGAACTNACAAGCATAAAGTTATGAGTGGGAAAATCCATGTTGAATCGCAGGGGAGGTAAAATCAAAGTTATTGTTTGCATGTAGAAAGAATACTATGGGGTCTATCTATCTATGGGCTCTATTTATATAGATGCTATAGAAAGCTGGACCAGGCTCACTTCAAGCCTGGCAGCTTTGTTACAGTCATTTATAAAATCNTATAACTCCCCTCTCTCCAGTGAAGACCTGCGACAACAGACGAGACCCAGCTGCATTGTGGGAGCTTCATTCATATATGAAGCTGTGNCGATGGGCTTTTAATTTTTGCGCATGCGATTCAATCCAATAATTCTAATTACATATTTAAACTAAATTTAACAACAATACAGAATTATCAGCACGTATAGAAATGTACTTACNGTTTTCTGTATATCTGCAATGTATGCATTCATTTTCTTATTCATGTCAATAAGTCGTGTTTTAAAATCAGTTGCAAGGCTTCCCAGTGTGTTCTAAAATAGGAGACGAAATGTTAATAATTGTAAAAACCTCACTGAAATCTGCATCAGAATGTTTGAAAATAGTGTGAAACTCCTTAAGACTTTTGCCTCATTCACACATAACTTGGGAGGGAAATGTTAAGCCCATTCATGCCCATCTTTTACCTTATACCAGGGCTCGAAGTGGGGGTGTATACGGGGGTATGCCATACCGGCACTTCTCCCAAAGCTGTAATTGAAAAACTACAAATCTCCATTGACTTCTATTATATTCTGTGTTTTCATACCCCCACTTCTAAATGTCCATACCAGCACTTCTAAATTTCCACTTCGACCACTGCCTTATACCCTATGACAATAATGGTCATGTAAGCTTCAGTCAACTGGCCACCATTCATTAGGGAACATTAACATCACAGAGACATGAAATAGTTTCGGGAAAGTGATATAAGCAAAGAGTGTTTGTAAACATGCATGTCTGGCCACAGCTTCCGGCTCTCATATCTGTTATAGTTATTCCCTATTAATAACCTTGGGCCAGATCTAGATTTCTGTGTTTTGGGCAGTGTCAGTGTGTTTCAATGGGATTGTCGCTTTGCCCCTTTAGTCATCTAAGATATTTTTCATTATGTGTTTTTCCAGCGCTGTACTAATGAACCTTGTCTTTTATTTTAGNACATTTTATAAAATGAAAAGTTGATGACCTCTTTTTGATCTTCTAGCTCACAGCAGGCATTAAATAGTGCAGTGATATTAAGTTTGCTGTTCTGTTTGAGGTTTTTAAGCAATTGGACATTGAAAAGTTCAATAGAGTGGATAGACTCCTTGTCGTATTGCAATGACAATGACGAGTAATGGTTCAGAGACCTTCTAAGTGAACAGGACATCATCTGTAGATCTCCACCATAGAACCAGATTTGTATTATAGGAACCTATTCATAAACAGATTTCTGTAACTTGGCACAGTTCATGTTCCCATGCTGGTTCCTTTGCGCTGTAAGTAAATGTTGTACCAAAAATACATTTTCTTCAGTATAATCTCTTGGCCTTTTTGATTAGCACTTGAGGTCATGGGTTTTATTGCTCGCCAAAAGGCCTTATCTGTGTGGTTCTCCCCATGTCTCTGTGGCATTGATCCAGTTTCCTCCCACACTACGAANACATGCCAGTAGGTAAACGGCTGCTGAAGAAAATTGTTCTTAGTCTTTGTGTATATTGAATGTGGCAGGGGTGAGACTTATGGGAGTATGGAGGCATTACCTTCCTGAATGTCATCATGGAGCCACATATAAAGCACAGACTAAGGAGGAGGGATGAAGAGAAGGAGACGTTGTATAGATGTACACTATGAAGGACTTATTTTTATACTCTTTATAAACACTTATAGCAATTGTTTTAGAAAAAAAAAAAATACAACACATTGTAAAGTAATACTTCACCTCAGCTTTGGCAATGTTTTCTCCACATCCTTGATAAGATAAAGTTAGGCTTTGGTTTGCTGTAGAAAGAACAATATGTCCTAATCGCTCTAATGTGTGATTAACCTTCACATAAGTATCCACTGAAGCCAGATTCATGTGGTCCGTGCATGCGCTAAACACCACTCCTTTTTCCTCGGAACTTCCTAAGAAACAAAACAGACAGAATGTTCCATGCAGTATGCCACAAGCTGTCACTCTCATTGTCCTGCTTTACAGTCAGCTAGAACCAGGCAATATACGGCCCATCAGATTCTAGCTGAAAATGAACACTCTACAAACGTCCTATAAAATCTATATAAAATACTTTTACTCATCTGATGATGGCCTGAGCTGTCTATATACACATGCATTTGTGATGTACAGTTTTTGTTCCCTATAAAATAAAATAGTTTATAATATTATTTGTATTTCAATAGCATTAGTCACATATACACTATGAAGGCAATGACATATACACTATGNAGGCANTGACATATACACTATGAAGGCAGTCACATATACACTATGAAGGCAATGACATATACACTATGTAGGCAGTGACATATACACTATGAAGGCAGTCACATATACACTATGAAGGCAGTCACATATACACTATGAAGGCAATGACATATACACTATGTAGGCAGTGACATATACACTATGAAGGCAGTCACATATACACTATGAAGGCAGTCACATATACACTATGAAGGCAGTCACATATACACTATGAAGGCAGTCACATATACACTATGAAGGCAGTCACATATACACTATGAAGGCAATGACATATACACTATGAAGGCAATGACATATACACTATGAAGGCAGTCACATATACACTATGAAGGCAGTCACATATACACTATGAAGGCAGTCACATATACACTATGAAGGCAGTCACATATACACTATGAAAGCAGTCACATATACACTTTGAAGGCAGTCACATATATACTATGAATGCAGTTAATATACAGAGCATTTCACATTATTAGCCAGTGACAGAAATATTATGAATAGCATGCAATACATTAGCAAACTGTATATAACAAAGATACTGTGATGTTGGTATACAAATTGCAGCAGTTTTATTCACACATTGCTAAAAATCATGGTAATCATGGTGCCTTTTCAAAATAAAATAAGGCTTATATTCGGGTCGGATTATACTCGAGTATATATGGTAAGTTGGCCAAATTTTACTATGCAGCAAGATTTAGTCTCTACCATATTTCACAGTGAATTTCACATATTACGCAGATTCAAATAGAGGTGCCTTTCACAGGTGTATTTCAAATTCTATCTTGTCCTCTGCCTAATCTCCCTGGTGAGTTGTACATATTCTTGCAGAAGCGAGATTTACACAAATCTCGCTGAAACACGTCAGCGAGATCCAAACGCTTACAAAACATGCGCTTAGTAAATACACTTAAAAAGCTTACAAACACGCAGCAAACTCGCGGTGAGCGAGATTTTCAACAACTCATTATCGCTGCTTAATAAATATACCCCCCGCTGTGGAGGTATTAACCACGATGTTATGGGCTCTAATGTTACAACTGCTGTCTCCCATTTGGTATTAGTATCAGTCGTCAGGTGCCGTTTTTTAGCTGGAAATAGTATGGTCTGGTTGGTATTGGGATTGTAAGGAGACAACTTCGTCCACACTGGTAGGTTTATTTGGATATGCCGGTATGGCAATGGCTTGTGGCTATGGGACAACCAACTCTGATTAATAACAGTTTTTATTAAATCTTTTTTTATTGTGGCACAAAACGCAACTATTCTCCTCTTGGTACATTTCTTGCCACGGCAGAAAACACAGTCAATGTGCTCCCACTGAGCAGCGTAGCTGTAAGCCGTAAGCCATCGAGATTTACCTTTGGCTCCCTGGAGAGAGCCAAGCGCCAGAGCCATGAGCCATTGNCTGCATAACATCTTGGTTAATAACTGCACACCAGAAGTTGATAACTGGAAGGTCTCCGGGGCTTCTGAGTCAAATCTTNGGCTGGATGGTAACAACATCACTTTATTTTAGCAAACATTCTGAATGCTAATACTTCAATTTGCACCATTTATCTTTGAAAATTCCCGTTGACATACGGTACTANTAAGGAATAAGGAGATACCTTTGTGCCTATACAACTGAAAATACCAGGTGGTGGATTATCATTGCTATATGAGGACTATTTTTATTTATTTATTTTTATCGTGAAAAGGCAGTTACCATGATTTTTAGCAATGTGTGAATACAACTTTGCCATATTTCTTACTTTACATTTGCTTGTGCCGATTGATTTAATTTTTTTTTTTTCATTCCTAGATTCATATTAAGGTTTTTATGGGTATATTTTATTCCAACTGAACTTAGCTTAATCACAGATTATAAGGGTTTTGTGCACACTGATAGCTTACTCTCAATTGTAAACTGACCAGTATATTAATTCATAAAATGACTGCTACCACAGCAGTTTAAAGAAACTGGCATGGTGAATAAACTGTATGACAAAGATTGCGGGAGATTTTGCCCATCAGATCAGATTCTAGCTTGCACTTATCTATTACATACTAGCAAATGTCAGATAGAATCTGATATATAAGCATCACCTCCACTTTTAGCCCTATATAAGTGTCCTATGATCAGTTATCGAATCCAAAATCCCCATGGTGCAGAATGTGGTAACGTCTTGCATTATGTTTTACACATGTGGATAATATAATAATAACTTTTGTGTAGTTCTGTCTAATGTGCAAGTAATATGACATGTTGCAAAAGTGAAATAGAAACCTGAATTATTCTTTATATATATATTTTGCCATTGGATTAATTTACCTTTCATATGATGTCCAAGGTTAAACTGCAAACATCTCTGGGCACTGGAAACATTCACGGACCACTTGTCGCTGTCCTCAAACTTCCCTTCAAGGAGAATTTGTTGTATGGCAGAAGATAGGACACACTGGCCCCTAATGCCCAGCTGAACGTCATCTGATGCTTTAAACTGCAATACATAAAGAATACTTAGCTATTTTAACCACAAGGCAAATACCTGCCATCATAATTTCTGGGACACTGACAGATCACTTATAGCCTATAACCAATGTACCTACCAGGGGGTAGGATGNGAGCACATGTACCAATCTGGAGCCCAATACCAAGAAACTAAGTAAATCTGAGGTCTACCATGGAGCCTCTGTCATTTGTCCTCCACAAATGCAACATAATCAATAAATGACTTTTGTATTACCAAATGTAATAAACTATTGTTCCTGCAGTCTATACATGGGTTGACATTGTTGTCTGCAGCATCTTATATGTTATAATTCGGTGCTCTTACCTTCAGGTTTAATGAGTAATTCTGCGCCTGCCTTTCTCCATGGTCATTTAAAGCCAAAGTCAACAATGTATCATCCTTTTCATAAGGAGAAATACTAAAACGGATATTTGATTGTAACAGTTCCTCCTTGCCAAGACGATGGCTTCCAGAAAACACAATGGGCTGGAATGGAAGAGTATATTATGAAATGAATAATAACATTGGGATTGGTGGGAATGTAGTAGTGAACTGTATGTGAACTTACATGTGGCAGGTCACAAAGGTCCAGCTTCAGTATGTGGTAAAGGGTATCCATGTAATTGGTGTCTATTTTAGTTAAGACATGTTGATTGCTGCAACCCTCTGCAAAGACGTTTTCAAAGGTGGCATCCAGCTGGAGACTGTCAGGATTCAAGGTATTGTCCCTCTGCACAAAATATAATGATGTCAACAAAACATGAAGGTTAAAGATTGTGCCAAGTAACTGGTATCTAGCAGACAGTGCTGGGAATGGTATTTTAATAGAAATTGTATAGTTATAAGTTAAGTAAACCTTAACTGAAACGTTAACCTTCAATGTATGGTTATCTTTATATTATAGGTCCAATAAGAAATTGTTACANGTTTCTGTAAAATAGATGTTACCTTATAGAAAAGATTTTGTGTGATCTTTTTTTCATCCCATTTAACATCTACAGTCTCATGAAACACGTTTGATGACTTTTCCATGTATCCGCACATCTGTAGGTTCCTTACACCCAGGATGTATTGGATCTATAATATGAATGACATAATATGAATTATTACCAGAAGCTCAGCATCAATTTGTGAACAAATATAAGATTCATTATTATCTATGTTTCCAAATGCTACAAACATTTAGGTGACATTCTATTAAAATATGTGAGTCCATTCTAAAATATTTGCTAGCATTACAATTGTTACAAAGGGATTTAAGTATGTGTACATTAATAATATGTACAATTNGATTTTTTTGGTAGGAGATTCAAATCTCAGCAACAACGTATTTATTTGTGGAGAAAAACACCTCTCATTTAGATTATTCCAATATGATAATTATTTCCATTTATTAAATCAATATCAGTGAGTTAAATTTCATATATGTTTTCTTGCATTTGCATTTTTTTTACCACTGAGAATAACAATTGCTTGAATACAATATAGATATTTCTTAAACTACGTAAAAGATCTTGTACCTGGATCTAGACCTCCGCTTTTCATGNGAAACAATAGGAGGGGTGTATTTAACCTAATCAAAGGGGGTGGGAATAAGAATGCAGAATGGCTTGGGGACAGCATCTAGCAATTATTCATGGGTACTGGACAAGTTCTCCTCGCTCTCCCATGACGATAATAACTGAAAACTAAAATCTGCTTCTTCCGAACTCTTCAGTAAGGCCTAGATCCAGAATTACACAAAAGGGGTATTTTATGATCAGAAAATGGGTTGGGAATAGCCCCCTTTTGGGACTGTGAAGCGCGCCTGGGCATCTCAGTACCAAAGCATACCAGGACCAGGAATTCTTGATCCAGATTCCTCCTGGTTCTTCTTCCTGTGGCGGGTGGTACTTCTGCTCTGTGGGCGGGGTGCAAATAGTACAACAAGGGTTGGATTCAGTCCTTACGTACTATGCAGATTTCCGTACCACCCCCTTTTTGCGTGAGGTCGGTGCAAAAATTTGATGATAGGGTCTGAGTTGCTTAAATATCTTAAGAGGGGAAGTGGTCTCCCATCACTTTTTGAGGTCTTATAATTCTGCAGATATTTGGTATCAGAATGGGGTCAGAGCAGCGAAGGTCTAGATAGGGTNCTAATATACTATTGTCTAGAGTATGATCCAGGCATTTTTTATGTACAATAGATTGTTTTAATGTAGTGTTTTAAACAGTTAAAGGGTATGATTGCCATGACATAAAATATCATAACTGTACAGCTTTGGATTAAAGAACAGGAGGAGCATTCTATAATGCATGGTAACATATTGGTTGCCTACAACATAACCACACATATGGGCCTAAATTTACTAAACAGGGAGATTGATTGAGTGGGGATGTTGCCTACTCAATAAAATAAAAAAAAGAAGCTTTAGCAATCACACAGTTCATACCTGACCTGGAACAATGCTCACACAGACATTCCATACTTTGGAGGAATTGATAAAATTGTCCTCTAAGGTGAATGTGAAGTTCAGAGGAGATCCTCTGTTCCAAGCAAGGTGAGTCTGAAATGATAATAACACACAAATACCAACAACAACTAGTAAGTAATACAATCAGAAGGTGGGTATTTTTCTTCTCACACATGGTAAACTCTTTGCAAGATTGAAACTAACAACCATTTTTAATCATACTGTAATNCAAACAAAACTTATTATAAAATATGTAAATATATGTATTTATTATTTATACACCAGTGGTTCTGTATCATTCAGACCCTCTGACATTAACCATTTCACCTGTTACAAAATACTATGAAAACCACCAGTGATGAAGAATGTCAAACTCTAGTTATTTCATTAAGACCAGGTGAGTGACAGACATTATGTATATGGTGGAATGGGTCATGTTGGAGAGGCTATATCATTTCCCAGGAGAACTATGCTGGGTATTATCATGTGAGTAATGGGAGTACCATGCTGGAAAATATTATTCTGAAAATACTCTAAAGATGCTGAATGTATTTATTTAACAAGGTATACAATACTTCATGATTATAAATGACATCTGGGGCTAGATTTACAAACTTTACCAAAATTGTGGAGATGTTGTCCACAGCAACCAGTCATATTAAAGCTGACATTCTCTAGTACAGCGTCCCCGACTTTCCCAAATAATAGGAACTTCTGACAGTGTCCCTGGAGAGTCTGCAAATAATTTTTTAAATGTAAATCGCTGCCTCAGCTCTGAGTTCTGCGATTAATGGGTGGGTCTTGAGCAAATTAAGCGCCACNCACCCACAGTAAACGGTCTATCCATACCCGATCGGGGACCAGCCTTTGCCCCACACTCATGCTGACATATTTCTTGTTTCTCCCACAATGGAGAACACAAATGTCAGCAACTCTGCTCTATTATATAAAAGAAAACTGAGAGCTAGAATCTGATTCTGGTTGCTACAGGTAACACCTCCACTTTTCCATTCCCTCAATTTAGTAACTATAGGCCCTGTTGTTGTTCCTTTTTTTAGATATGTTTTCATGAATATGATACAGTAAAGAGAATTGTGTTTTTCTATCTTCGGAGAAGAAGTTGGATCATCTTCCCTAAACTCGTGTCCTTTTATTTATTTTTCTTTGAACTGAGGCAAATGTTGTATTCTTGAAATTGGTAAAGTTCCCCTAAATGGATTAAGTAAATACCAGTAAATGGTTCATACTGGAAGTCATGTTTTTATTACTTTATTCAATGATGGGAAGTTAGTAACTAAGAATAGAAGACTAAATTTCCCTTAAAAAGAATTAACCATAAAAACGTACTTGAGGATTGAATATGATTAGAACAACCGTATGTATATAGAAACTAGCAATGTGCTTACAGGATTGTTCCCGGGCCTGAACTGGGAAGAAATTTACACCTGGACAAAACCATTGAATTTCTGGGGAGACAAATCAGTGGTGTTCTTATCATGGCTTTTGTGAAATATTTGGCTTTTGTGAAATGCACAATGATACTGACCAGTTTCATTTGAAAATTGCTATTTAAACTTGGACTAAGGAATCATCACCTCTTAACACTAATAATACTGCTTGCAACAGATGAAATATGCCTCCCCTGCAATTCAACATGGTTTTGACAAGGTGAAAGCATCCTTCTATTTACTGTTTTTCAAACTCTGGACCTGTGCCAGTATAGTAAATAAGTAAATGCAAAGAAAAGGCAAATAGAAAGAGCTGTGAATTATGAAACATATTTTAAGTATTTTTCATTCTAAAACATATTTAAAACAGAAAAATGTTTTTAGTGATTCATTAAATGTTATTAATTTCATGGCACAAATACAAAATGTGAATAAATTTTAAGAGTGTAGTCTCTCTCTGTATCATGGATGAGTAAAGAAGTTGTCCTATCTATACTTATGACACACATACCCTTTATGTTAATAAATCTGGTTAAAAACCAGAACTAATAATATTTCAACCTGCAAATAAAAGCTGTCCACCTGGCCTTGCAAAAATCTTCTGCACTCACAACTCTGCCAGTCTATACATTGGTTGCCTGCATTTTATAGAAACAAGTACCAAATACTTTTGCTAACCTACAAAGCCATCAATAAGACTGCACCAGCATACATATCCTTGCTTCTCTCCAGATATATGCCAGCTCTCTGTTGTCTGCAGTGTGGATCTGGCCCACTATGCATATGTATATCTCTGAGGGGGTGAACTTAGGATATGAAATGTGAATGACTTCAGAACAGCTGTATATGCCCATAAAGGATTTTCATACTCGAGCTGTGACCACAAGATGTTGTTTTCACCATGTATCCAATAAAGAACATTGGGAGCTATACAAGTTGTTCATTTTGTATGGAAAAAAGTCATGGANTAAATTAATATCAGCTGGTATTGTGGCTTATGATTAATTTCTACTATGATACATTGACTATTAACATTTGATTTTACTTCTTAACATTGTTCTNGTTACATTGCTTCCAAGTAAAAGGACAGTTTGTGAGATTTCCCTGGATCCCGTCCAATATAAATACTTCATCTACAAGACTTATGCTTAGCAAATGAGGTACATCAAACAGCCTAATATAACAGTCTGTCTTTTTATGCTTCTCATTATAGTGGGTGATGTCTTTTTCTTATAAAATAAAGAACAGCTAGACAAGAGGAGGGGGACTATGATAAGAAAAGTGAGACCTGAAATGTTCTTGCAAGTCTACATCTAATCGTTTAGATAATTGATCCTCCCCCCCAACACAACACATTCTTACTTTATTCTAATATACTAATTGTACTGTAGTCTCTCAAATGTTTCTCTGTACATACAGATATGTAAAATCAAGAGTTATACTTTTCACCTCCATTCAGAATACAGTGAGATTGATAATTACTGTCCTATGTGCATAGTCATCTACGAAAAACAGAAAAGCGACTGATGGATCTTATGTCATTCAGCCATCTACATGAATTGACACATTTAAAAATGATCAGAGCAAGGGGACATTATTCAATTAAAGTATATTGTGTTAAATGAAAGATACTTTTGATTAAATGCATTTTAATAAATAAAAGATAGCTTATATTTTTCATTTTTCATACTGTACCATCTGATTGAGTTGGNTATCTTTCCATTCTGATAAAGAACCAAGCTCCACCTCCTGTATGGCAAAGCTGAAAGGATGTGATACACTGGCTCTACAGTGTAAATGTTCTTCTCCAATCTTTAGTGATGAGGAAATGTTAACCTTCAGAGAAGACATCAGTGTTATAAGCAGAAATATTTGTTTTATTTCTCTAATATTGTGTACNTCTTTTGCTAATTAAGTAACCATTGCCAACATTATTTAAGTCATATTCCATTCTTATGTGAATAAGATAAACATAATACTTATCTGAATGTTTATGACACTACACTATATAGTAAGAAATTCTGCTCGACAGTGTTTTCTAATAGTTACATTTTCTTTCATTTTCAATGTCACATGTTTTCCGTGAATNACAGCTAACAAGCAACCACCCTGCTTTATAATGTGTTACCAGCCTGCATGCCATACAATGCGATAGGCAATTACTCAGTTCTTGCAGAAGTGTCAAGTTGAAGTTTGTGCCTGTAAACAGAAGAGCTACTTGGGGGCTATCACATTATAAAAGATCATTACATTAATTCGTGGGAGTATGACTTTCTCCCAATATGACCCTGANAAATAATTCTGCAGTCTTATGTTGTGCCAGACAGATATACTCTAACTTCAGCATAAATTATCATGAAATCCCTACATTTAAGTCGTCATATTTAAGCCATGAATAAAACATACATTATTGAGTGCTGACCTCACATGCTATTGCAGCTCTGTTGAAAATCAAATACTAACTTGCTACTTCNTCACAAACAACTGCAACTACTCATACAACCCCGGGACAACATCATGCTGAGAAATGACACAGGTGGAAAGCTACAACTAGAAAATACAACAATGTGGTGACTTTACAGGCTATTTCCCTCAGTCAATGTTGTTCTTTTTAACACTGCAGAAGCTAAAAAGGTTATTTCCATTCACAAGTTCCAAATCCAACCAGCTTCCCAGAGACATCATTACCTACAAAACAAGCACTAATATAACCCCTTGATATATTTTAATCCTCATCTATGTATAATCCAGACTTTCTTACTGGAAGCCTTTCCTATGGCTGGTGGTATGGGCCTGTGGTATAAATTGTACACACAGCAAAAGAGGGGTATACTAATTGTACAGTAAGCTTGGTTAAAGAATTAGGTACAATCCCAATTTAAGCACTATATATAGTGGAGAGTGTAGAAATATTAAGGTAGGTTCCTGTAATCGTAAGTCCCTTATATACAAGGGGACTGTCCTCCTCTCACACACACAGGATTTAGGATTAAGTAGAGATCTAGGCACAGCAGTTTCTCAAATAGGAATTTCTGGCCAGGGTTTTTTAAAAATAATTTCCAGGAACATTTTTACTGTTCTTTGGGAGATCTAAGAAACACACCACGCATATTAAACATAATAAAATGACCTACGTTGAGCTTCTCACAATCCAGCTATGATTGCACTGCTGCTTGTTTCTTCTTTCCTGAAGTTATTTTTTTAAAACCTCTTTAAAGCTATTACAAGAGATCAAAAATAGGTTGAACTTGATGGACTTTTTTCAACCTCAACAACTATGTTACTATGTTACTTATACCCCGTTCACACTAACTACCCTGGGAATTTCTTTTACTACCAGGGTTGTTTGCTGGGGCTCTGAATTACCTTGGTCACTAATCCCGTTCACACTGCTAAATTACCCTGGTAATTCGCAAACTACNCTGGTCAACACCATTAGCTGATAAGCCCTAAAAGACACATCTTCCCTTTTACTTCTAAAAGCCAAAATCCATACCATAATAATATATCAGTAACATACTGAAGCACAAAAAACAAGCAATATATTCATATGTCCAGTCAATAAGAAGCACAAAATTAGCAATATATTTATATGTCCAGT